>JAEIHY010002725.1:0-16773 GCA_018904565.1 Drosophila tsacasi
TTCACTGCGTTGCAAACTTCTGACTAAAATTATAATACCCTGCAAGGGTATAAAAACTCGAACTTTAAGTGCTGTTTTCTTTTTAGCAAAACAAATATTAAATAAATTAAATAAGATATAAAGGAGAAGGTAAAGTTTTAAGATGTGCTCTGAATTAAATTATGAATAAATTATTGCCAAGTACAACAAAAATCTACAAATGGTATTCCTCCATTTAGATTTTGGTTTTTTAATGCGCTCCCTACAATTTCGCTCAGTGCATATGCGAATGCGCTGGGTTACTGGTGGTCAGCTTGCATGCAAATTGATGCTTTTTGTGTTGGGCTTTGCATTATCTTGGTCTGGGTCTCGTTTCGGTTTCGGTCTGGGGCTTGTTCCAGGATTCCTTCTCTTCTCCGCTCTTCTCATCTTGGTTTGCTTTGGTTTGGTCAAGAGAGATAGATAGAGAGAGAGAGAGAGAGAGAGAGAGAGAAATGCATAAAAGAAGTTGCAGTGTAATGGGCGGTAATGCTGGCAAGTGATTCATGGCAGCGGACAACTGAATTTTTAAGCCAACAAGGACGGGATCCTTCAGCTTCAAGGAGCCCTAAATCTAAATCTAACTAAGCCTTATTATTTATTTTTCTATTTAAATAAATAAGACAATTAAATAAGAGCATTTTAAAGCTATTAACATAACAATTTCTTACATTTACTTTGTTTATCAATCAGAAAATATGAAGACATCTATTGAAACACTCGTGAAATCATTCATTTATACTCAATAATTGTATATATATTTTATAGTACAATGTTTATTGCAATAATATTAATCAATTAAACAAGCCAATTCGGAGCCTCTTTCAGTCGATCCTATACCGATTCACTCCGCTCATAATCCAACTTAAACTACCCCAAAACCCATCTGGCTTATCGGACTTACCGGCCCGTATTATCCCGCATCAATTTAACCCACTTAATAAGTCGGCTTTTCAATCTTTTCCCTTTTTGATGGCGCCAAACCGCAACGGAAAAAAAAGGAAACGCACAGAATAATGAAAAGCAAGTAAAACCACCAGAAAGGAGGAAAATTCATTAAAATACGCGTGCGAATGTGGCACATACTTGGGCACTTATTTCAATGAACCTGGAGCACATCATTGAGCCATTAAGCATACAAAGTGAAGCAAATCGTTGTCCCAGGACCAGGACTGGGGCCACGACCTTCCACGTGTCCCTTTTCCCCCTGTCAGATTTTCCCAAGTATCCTCCCCCCGAACCCCCCGAACCTCTGAGCCAGGCCTAAGCCCAAGCCCAATCCTTCTTCTACCGAAGCCCTAAAGTTGACAACATGCAACCCGGCGGCAGCCAAGCATTTTCCGCCTCAATTAATTAAAATGTTTTGTTTCAATGGACGGACAGGGGGGGATATTTGGGGGGAGGAGGGAGGAAAAGCCCTGCCCTTGTCGCTCGTCCCTCGTCTTGGCCCCCTTTTCCTTTTCTGACACATCCGCCTCTCTGGCAGCCTGGTGTAAAATGCTGATTGATATTTCCCGGCTAATAACTTCGGGTTCCGAAGGGTTCCCAAGGTTTTCAAGGTCGCGTAATAAAAATTAACTTCATCCATCATTCATAGCGAATGCCTGGCGGGATGAGCCAAGGATCAGGATCAGGATGAGGTGTGGGTAGAGCCATCACCCTTGGCTCTGTCCTGTTGACAGGCTCAAAAGAAACTAAGAAAAGTGCCTCGAAATGTTCCAAAATACCCTTACAACTAATCAATTTCCATTTAAATCGATTTGTAAAATCCTGATTTCTATTAAATAATTTAACTTTAAAAGGTAGCTCACTTAATGATAAACTTCCAACACAAAGTCTGTCTTTTATTTCAGATGAAACAAGAAAGGCCAGCTATTATTTGTGTATTCAAAGTATCATAAAAACCCTGAAAAGCCTTTTGTTATGGCAACTATTTAGCCATTGATTTGATCCTAAAGTTAGGTATTTTTCCATGCCCTCAAAGAGGGTATACAAGCTAGAGAGGCGGACAGGCCGAAAGCCTGGCAAGCTGGCAAGCTGGCAGGCTGGCAGGCTGGCAGGCTGACAGGCAGAAGGATAACGACAACAACGACGACTCAATTAGCGAGTCGAGCGCTGTATTTACATAACATTTGAAGCAAGTTTATTTAATTTAATTGTTGTCGACTTTCCGCTGAACGTCGCTCATTGTCCTGTTTTTGGCCTCCCCGGCCACGGGACTCAAACTCCTCCGACATTTCTCCATTTTCTGCCAGCTGTTATTGTTTTTTTGAAAACAATATGGCCTGGTGCCTCGTTAGACAAACCGCAGACAGGCCGAACAAAGGGACGAGGACGGGGACGAGGACGAGGACGAGGACGAGAACGATGGCGATGAGGACGAGAACGAGGTTGAGGACAACAACGACGAGCCTCGCTGGCAGGACGCGCTCATAAGTAATAATTTTCGGTGGCAGTGAACAAAGGGCTCCCGGCCATTGTTCTGCATCCTCCTGGGTAAACTCCGTCCACAGCCACAGCCGGACCACGAACTCTAATGGCTGCCCAATCATCCGTCTCCCTGGGGCTTCACCTATGCCCAGGCATAGAGGTGAAGCTGTACATAAAATATATTTTAAATATATATTTCTCTTATATATGTTCCTATATTTATTTTTTTAATATCTCACAGGCCAATGATCTCATTTTTGTTTATAAATCCATTGCGCTGACTGGTCCAGGCGGCACTTTCGACCCACCCAAGTGAGGCTGCAACTAAGTTTTAAATTCTCAATGGTTCTTTATCTCAATTTGGCACATTTTTGGCCCAGTCTGGGGCAGAGAGCTCGTGGCTGTCGCAGCTGTCTGCCAACTGCAGAACTCGAGTTCAGTTCAGCTCCTGTCAGGCTCAGCCTCAGCTTCTGCTCAGAGATCCCGTCTCAGTCCGGCACACACACACATATACACTGGGGAAAACCGGAGGTATGTGTGTGTTGTGGGCTTAGTTCCGGGAACTAGGTTGAATGGTGTCAAGAGGTTCTTAGCTTAATTTCATATTCAATTATTTAGGATATTATTTTCGTGAGTGCATTGTTCTTGTGGAAACTTGAAGCGAGCTATGTTCCAGAGAGCGTTTTTCTTAAAGAAAATTCAGCTTCCTTTTTGTTGTTTTCATGCCTTAAAGAACAGTATGACCTTAGAAGGCAAGTCTGGTAGCGAATATCCCCATTAAAATAAGCTTAAATATGTCACAAATAATGAACAAAATTATATATTCAACACTTAAATTATTAATGCATCTGCTGGAGTATTTCACTTGACTTATAAATTACATTTTCCATTCACACTCGACGAATTTAATTGCAGTGTAGAGCCCCTAGCAGCGCAGTCAAACATTCGCGGGCACTGCCTCCCACTCTCTCTCTCTCTCTCTCTCTCTCCCTCTCCCTTTTCGTAATGACCTTTGTTTTGATTTTATTATATACTTTTATTCTCTTTTTTATCTTTCTTTTTTTCACAATTTTGAAGTGGTCGTTGGGCAGGGAAATGCTGAGCCTTTTCTTTCTTTTTTGGTGTTTTTGTTATTGCAGAAAATTGCGTGCGGTGCCTGAACGCAACTTTCAAGGATGCCACTTACAGCCCGGCGCCACACCCCGCTTCTTGCACTGTCAGTTAGCTAACGATGTTGCCCCGCTTAACGTGTGTTCCACTTGCCACGCCCCCAGCCCCACCCCCGCTGCGCCGCCCCTATCCTAGACCTGGCTAAAGATCAACATTCGAGTGCTACAAAACTTTTGTCATTTACGCGCCGAAAAATTTGGTCGCCTCTGCGCTCCTCACCACCGCCCTTGGAAAATCCATACACCCCACAGCCGCCCCTTTTTCGCACCATCAGATGACCTCGCCCCCGCCCACTACCGCCCATGCCCCATTCCACTCAGTTCCGTTTCGTTTCGTTTCGTTCCCATAATTGAATTTTTGCTGCCGCCGAGACGAGCTGAAACTAGACACAAAAAAAAAAAATGTGGATGCTATAAGGACAATGAGATGGTCCACTAGATGATGAAAACAAAGGGGAAAATACCTTAAAGGAGCGATAAATCGATAAATAATCGAAAATCAAAATATCTTTAGGTCATCGAGAAATTGATGAGTAAAATTAAATAACTATTTAAGTGTTTTTGATTGTGGAGGAGTCATTATAATATAAATTCTTATAAATACAATTTTAATTATAATTCTCCAAGAATCTGAATATATCTTAGAGGAGGCATAAGTCTATGATAAATAAGTAAATAAAACTATATTCGATTACTACATGTGAAATGAGAAATGCGTAAAGTGGCAACTAAGGGATTATTTTGGTCTTTGGTATTCATGTATAAAATATATTGAAAATGTTCATTAAAAATAAAGTTATGGTAAAAACATATTCGTATAGACATACGAGTATTCACTAAGCACTTTAAACCCAATTTAGCCCATTACTTACATCTTCTAGCTTCGCTTTGTTGTATTTCTGATTGAATGATGAAAATGGAGACTGAGTGACATACCTTTCGCCAGCACTTACAGGGTATGCCATGAGTGCCAAATAGACCCACACCTCTCACTCTTCCGGAAGATGGAGGCAAACAAAAAAAAAGAGGCAGCACGGCTATAGAAAGCAGGGAGAACACAAAAAAAAATGTGTAAAATTAAATGAAAAATAAACAATGAACATGGCGCAGTTGAATTGAATTGAAGAGCTCTGCTCTCTGCTCTTGGCAAGCTTTTGAAGAGACCAGAAGCAGAAGCAGGACCAGAACCAGAAGCAGGACCAAAACCAGTACCAGTACCAGGACCAGGACCAGAGCCGACAGAGACGGAGAGGCACCACTGGGGCACCGGCTACAGAGCGGGGGCGATGATATTTGGGCAGTGGCAGTGGCTCAGTTTTTGGCCTGGCATGTCCCGGATTCGTTTGTCTTCGCTCTGCCCCCGGTTTTCGTTTTTTAAACATGCTAGAGTTAAAAATGCTGACATGGTCATGGGTGCTACGACGCACTGAGGGAAAATAACTGAACTGGGCTATACATATCAGAGAAAATCAGTATCTAGTAAGTTTAATTGTTGAGCTATGTACATTATTCTATTAAAATATTTATTAAATTACAAATATCATGTATTGTTAAAATTTTAATTAATTTCTTTGTTAATTGCAAAAATCTGCAATTTTTTTCCATTGCTAGTCCTATGAATTACTAGCGACTCAAACACACACACACACACACATCCACTTGCCCTCACTCCCATATACACCACTTCCCGCCATCTCTCACTTACTGTGTGCCATTTCCGTTTCCGTTTTCCACTTTCCACTTGCTGGGTATTTAGTTTTGTCGCCTCCTGCTCCCCAGCCCCAACCGAGCTCTTGTAATTGTTGTACTTCGCGTGTACTTTCTGTTGTCGCTGTGATTTTGATATCCAGAGAGCTCCATGTGTCGGCCAAGGCAGCGGCGATGAGTATGAGTCCTCGCCAGCAACCTAATTGAGTTTCCAGTTTTAAGCTTGCCTCTCGTGTGTGTACCCCAGAGTTTGGGCGGACCCCCCGAAAATCCTCAGTCCACCGTTGGTCGTTGGATTCATTAAAAGAAAAGCAGATGTGGGGGGCGGGCAAAAATTTAACAGAAATAATGATCCTGCTGGCATGTGAAACGGAAGCCATTGGCTCCTGCCTTCCAAAATAATCAGCAGGGCTCGTAAACGTAAATGCCAGAGGAGTACAGTGGGCAGAGGGGAAAATATTGAGCAAAAGTAAATAAAAACCTTTATTAAAAACAGTTTACTTTATTACAAAATTAATATTTTATATTTCCCAGAATTATTTATGGGCAGCTCAATGCTTTCCAAATATATGTAATACACTTCTAACTAGCATAGAAAATTAGAAAGTATTTATAAATGTATATATATTTCTCTTTACCCTTTGCCATACTCCAATTACCCTGCCACTGTACCAAATTTCATTGCTATCATTAATAGCCACACACATACTCGTACCACATATAATCCTTAAGTTCGTACATCGTTAAGCGATTTGGAAAATCACAATACCTTCTCCCCCTCGAGTCCTCGTCAAACAATCAAAGCATATTTCTGTTTATCAGTTTTGGGGGCCCATAAAAAAGTTGAAAATGCTGTTTAGCGCTTTGCGGCTTCTTTGCTAATTAAAAGCCGGCAAATCGACGAGCATAAAAGTTGCTAATGAAAAGCTAATGGCTCAAGGAAAAGCGGTTAAGATCCGGGGGGCTAGCAGCGCTCGGGTGGAAAATGACTGCGAGGAAGCAGTGCGGAAACGGAAATTGAGGCGGGAGTTGGAAAAATTGATGACTAAAACGCTTCTTGGCATCTGTTGTTGTTGTTGCTGTTGTTGTTGTTGTTGTTGTTGTTGTATCTATCTGTCGTTTGCATTTGCCGCCCCCTTTCGGCACTTGAAAGCGAAAGACACCGAGTCGAGGCACATCATTATTTCGACTCTGGGCTTAAACTTTTTGCATTTCTCCCGCCAGCAGGGCTGCCTGCCTTCCCACCTGCCAGCATCAAAGGTGATTGTTTTCCAGACGCTGATCAATGACAAGCGGGAACAATGTAAGGCCAAGAGAAAACGGTGCCAAGACACTTTTCCCGACGACCGATTACCCAGGAAAATCACTAGTCCAGAACGGGATCTATTTAGAGATGGATGTGATGGGGTGAAAATGTGTGATATTATATTTAAGAAAAATTATAGCGTTCAATAACATTACGAAAATATTATTAAGGTTGATTTATTGCTGTTTTAAGTATCGAACAATAATAAATTAAAAATTTAAATATTGATATTAACGAGAAAATAGCCTAATAAATATTATGTTATATAATATTATATATTGAAAAAAAATGTTTGTATAAGACAATATTTAGGAAAATTAAAGCTTAAAAATATAAAATCCAGGCCAAAAATACATTAATTTGAAAACTGTTCTGAGTTAGTTTCTACAAGGCTAATAAATCTGCTGAATTTCAATTAATTTTACAATTAATTTTATGCCTATATTTTTTTACAATTTTAACAATATAACCCCTTAAAAATCTTGAAAAAATTTTTAAATATATTTATGTATAATATTTTAAATATGCTGATCAAGAATATATATGATTTATAGGGTCGAAAATGACTCCCTCAAATTTGTCTGTGCTTCTGACTGATATTATCATACCCCGAAAGGAGTATTTAAATTTAAATGTTTATCCTTCATTTTAAAAGATAAATTTTGTGAAAATTAAAAATACCCAATAATGAATAATATTCAAATGTCAAAGAGGAATGCATATATCAATCAGTTTACTTACTTTCGAAAGGGAAAACAATAAACCCAACATATCTCGGAACTACTGGATATTATACTGAAAAGGTAACCGAAGTGAAACCAAAAACAAAACAAGAAAGGCAAAAACTTTGCGAAAATAATTTGTGCAAAATTGTCGTCTGTCTGTGGCTATGTGGTTGAAGCGATAAAAATCCTGGGCCATATAAATAAAGAAGAACTCAGAATCGGAGTGGAGCCGGGACGGGGGCAAAGGACACGCTCATCGATTGAAAGTTGAGTCAAAAGTCAGCCTGGCGGCAAATCGAAGTGAAAGTTTGTCCCTTGGGCAATAATGGTTGCTATTGAGTGATGGTTAAAACAAACATGCAAACTGCCATTAAAATTGACAAAAATTACACACGATCCTGGGCGACGTGTTCAAAGACAGTCAAAGTCATCAATAGACTGACAACAAAGTTAACTTACCTCCGCTTAATCAAAGCCACGCGAAATACACAGCCCGAAGGCAGCTGACTCGACTATGAGATACCCGGTAGCGAAAACAACTAACAAATAACTTACTATACTTGCCTTTTAATAAAATGTGAAATATGCCGGCGATTCCTTCGAAAAATGAGTCATCAGAGTGGGGGGAAATGGGGAACGACAACCTGTTGAGCTGCCATCGAGCCCCTGCCTTTTGATGACTGACATCTCCCTCTGTGCCTCTGAGCATCGTCCGGCCAAATAATTGTCGCCCAACGCACGACAGGAAATTGCGAAAGGAAACTGAGGACCGGCAGTCAACTTTTCCTTGTCGAGACAGACAGATTTTTTTACGACCTGAACATGAAGTTAACGCAAAGGTTTGACATATATACCAATGCCGTCAATGCAATTGAAAGGCGCGCACAGTAGGGACGTTGGAGTTATTTAGCTGCAAAATTGATGGCAGAGATAGGAGAGCTATCGAGACCCACTGTGCCACAGTGAAAGCCCACCGGAGATGAAGGAAACTTGGGCATTGGGCTGAAAAAGAATTTCAGAAGCTCGAAGAAAAACTTGTACAAAATAAAAAAGAGGACATCGATGACACGATGTTGAAGCCGATGACATAAGATACCTTTTAGCTATTACCTTACCATTTATAATTAAGTTTCAAGCTAAAAAAAACACATGATAAATTAGATATAAATACACGGTAAATAAATATTAAATACCTTTTCAGGATACTGTTAAACAAAGCATAACATTTGCATAGCTAGAATTCATTCATTTTTAAAATCGAACAGGAATAAATAAGGGTAACTCCATCCAACAGTCAGGAGCTGTTCTTTTTTTTCTTGGTTTTTCGTGTGTGTATGTGTGTGTGTTATTTTCCCCTCGACGTTTGCCACTTCCCACCATGTTTTCCGCGGATTTGCCAGCTGCCTTTTTGTGCCGAGCTCTTGCTGGCTGTACTTGTTGTTTTCCCATTGTTGTAGCTGCTCCACATGACATTGCTCACTCAGTTAGCTTGTTGTTAACCCACCTTTGCCCCCATTCCCACCCAAAAGTCTCTTTTTGTTTGACTTTTTGAACTGAGCGTGAATTCGTTTGACTCACACACACTGAAGGCATTCAAATATGCTCGGAATAAACTCAAAAACTTGGATGAATTAAGGGGGTTATTATTACTTATTGGGCAAGGCAACAAATATCGCGATCGGTATTTGACAAGCAAATCGTTATAAAAATCAATATTATAACGTTGCGATACATAATCGTAGGATAATGTGATGTAAAGGTATAATATCGAAACTTAAATCGAAAATTAAATCAGCCTTTTTCTATCGATAAACATTCTTAGTACGAATTCAGGGAGAACATTTTAGTTTTTCCGATAGAATGTTATAGCAAATCCTTTAGCTAATCCTTCTCTGTTTCTCAATCATCAACAAAATATCACTAAACAAAAATATTAATAAAGGACCCCCTAAGGGTAGCCCCAGATTCGGTGCCCAAAAACTATCCTTAATTTTTTATATTTTTGAAGGGGTTTTTTTTCCTCATGTTGGTTTCTTTGATTGCAGTTTTCCTGGGTTTTTCCTTGGCTCTGTGTGTCTGTGTGCCGTGAATCTGTGTGCATGTTGAGTGGCACTTGACAAAGTTATGGCACAGCCGCAGGTGCAGCCAGAATGTTAGCCATGCCACGGATGCTTATGATGGCGACGACGATGGCTGTGGCACTGAACTCGGAAATTTGGGCATCGGGAAATTTGGGGTTGAGCTGAAGGACTTTTGGCGTCACCACTTGGCCTGCCATCGATCCTTTTTCGATCTCGATGCTGGCATTCAAAGTACATAGTTGAAGAAAATTAAATATGAGAGAAAACAATAAGAAAAGTAGTAGTATATAGTAATATCAACATAACAAACACAATTTGAGTCCAATTTGATATTATATATTTTTTCTGTACATCCGTAAACATAGTATTTATCCCCTTTCTTTAGTTTTGTACTTTAATTTGATTTACAGCACTTTCTCCTTTCCCTTTGATGACCGCCGCTAACTTCTCTTTGACCAGAACTGCATAATTTATGTGAATATTAAACAAAAAAGAAGGCCAACAAGTTGTACTGCCAACAGACTCCTTTAAATTCCCTCTATTAACCAATTCCCCTTTCAGTGACCTTTCCTTCCTTCCATCATGAAAAGAAATAAGAAAAACAAGAAAAGTAAAGCAAGCCACCAGAACCAGTGGGACTCCTTTCGTGGATGTGGAACGATAAATAAATAAATCAAAGGCATTTAATTTCATTTTTGAAGGCAACAGAGGCGAAACACACGCAGCTGAACTTTGACCTCGGCACCCCCCCCCCCCCAACTTTCCCCCTTTTACTCACAGTAAAAAAATGCGTCACACGTGGCGTATGCGTAATCTGGCCCAAGCTAAGCAGATACGTGCGAAGAAAAAAAAGATATAGTAAAAGAAAAGAGAAAAGACATATAAATTATTTAAAGTAATAAAATTAAAGAACTATTTTGTGTAGCTTATAAAGAAATTTATTTTGAATTTGGTTTGGATATTTTAGGGATTAAAAACTTTGTTTTACAGATGGTAAAACTGGTATTACTTTAGTTCTCCATAAAATAACTCTTGATTTGTTTCCCATAAACATACAAAGATTCTATTACATTTCTTTCCGTGTTGAGTTGAAAGAGAAATCAGTAACAAAACTAAGCCCAAAGGTAGGCCAGTCAGTGGAAGAGGGCACAAAGGAGTGGTCGTCGGGAGGCTAAGGACGGAGAAAGTCCTGATGAGCAACTTAACTTTGACGCCTTTGTCAATTTGCTCACCTTCAGTCCGCAATTGAAGGGCGAATCCGACGCCGAAGGTAGGAAGAAAGGCGAAGATTGGAACAGATTTCGCCAGGGAGGAGTACGTGCCACGCCCTTGTGGCTCCTGGCTTCGCTCTGGTGTCTCCTCTGGTGTCTCCTCTGGTGTCCCCTCTGGACTCCCCCTGATTTTTCCTTTTACGCTGAACTAACAGAGGCCCATCGTCCTGTTGACTTTTCTATCAGTTGGCAATTTATTTGACTGTGTTTGAATTTTCTTTCAGCCCCTGAAGCTATGTGTGCCTAATTTAATTGTATTTATTTATTTAAAGTTAACAATGCAAGGTTCTAAAAATTGGCTACATTTAGGACGAAGAGAACAAGCAAAAATCAAAGGAATATCGATATTTATACACCTTTAGAGAAATTAAGAGTTCATCATAATAGTAGTTGAAAGTTAAAGTAGAAAGAGAACTCCAACGCATATTCTTCGAAGTTTTAAGGACTGTAAATTAATACATTTTAAAATGATGTCCTAAAAAAATTAGGTTTTCAATAATATTGCAATTTTTAATTAGAAAACAAATATATGATCAAGTAGCCAGCCAATTTTATTGTTAACATAGCTAAAATCAAGTAGGCCATTAGTTTTGTTTTATGCCAAGCCAAACAGGAATAAGAACAAGTTGCCAGTGAGTTTTACTTTGAACAAAATTTGATTTGACCCGGATACATCTCCAAAAGGCCATACGTAAAATCCAGTTGATTCGGTTAAAATTTTAAGCAATTCTTGGAGTAAAAAAAATAAAAATTCCATGATGGAAAATTATGAAAGCGATGTCTCGCCGTTCAGACTGGATGACCTGAAGTTGGCTGCAGAGCTGGGAAAATCCCTGCTGAAGCGCAACAAGGAGCTGGAGGAGCTGCTCGAGGCATGTAAGTCCAAGTCCGACGAACAGGACCGTGAGATACAACACCTGCGCAGGCACATACATGACCTGGCCGAGGAGAACGATTCCCGGATGAGGGTCTACGAGCAGATGGACCTGATGCTCCAGCAACTGGATCGGGCCAACCAGCGTTTGAGTGTGGAAAAGTCCCGCGACAAGGATCAGATCAAGCTTCTGGTCACCAACATCGAGATCCTGGAGACTCGCTGCGATCAGCTGGCCCACCAGCTGAACATTGCCCGGCAATCGCTGGACCGCGTCGATCGTTATCGACAGGAGCGGAACACCAATTCTAATTCAGCACACAACATGCCCAGTGAGGAGGAAATGAGTTTCCCGGAAATCCAGCCCATAGTCCTGGCCACACACGACAACATCGCGCTCTGCCATTCCAACCTGGTCCTGAGTCTGGTCGAGGACACTAGCATTAAGAACGAGAGCAGCGATGACCTCATCCGGCTGCTGGGCGAGATGGAGACCGTGATGCGGGACTTTCTCGCCGAGCGGCGGCGATGCGCCGAATTGGAGGAGCAGATGCGGGGCGTCATCCAGGAGAATCAGTTTCTGCAGCGCCGCCTGGCCGAGAACTCTGCCAGGCAGCAGGAAATGATGTCCGTGCGGGATGAGGTCTCTCTCCTGGACGAGGTACGTCAGGGCAAGATGTGCAGCCGGTGCCTGGGAAACATCAACCACATCAGCAATAACAATAACAGCAATTTAAATCTGAACACAAAGAAATCCGTGGTTATGCGAAACAAGTACAGCCAGACCGACGAACCTCAGATCCTAAAGGATGAATTTGCCGGGATGGTCTCCACGATCATAACCGAGCTGAACCACAAGATAAACACCGCCCCGAAGAAGCCCAAGAATCATCTCATGGAAGAGGATGGACGTGTGCTGAAGGTTCTCCAGCGCGAACCCATCGAACCCAAGACCCTAGCAGCTGGCATTAAGAAGAAAAATCGTCGGAAACATCGCCAGAGCTTTGATAGCCTGACATTGAATAATCCAAAGGTGAAACACTGCAATACTCCCAAATCCCATAGCGGAAGTGCTTCGCCATCGCCGTCGATGGCATTCTCGGGCAAATGGAACGGCACCACTATGACAATTTACAACAAGGACATGCAGGCCCCGAGCACTTCGCAGGGCATCATCAGGCGATGCCCCAAGACCCTCGGTGATTACTTTCCCTCGACATTTCCCGGCTTCAATTCCCAGGGACCACAGTAGCAGAGCAACTGACACGGCACGCCCATAAATATAGTTTTAGACAATTTAGTAATCCTTTGTACCCAAATTCTAATTCTTTTTACCACTGGCCACATAAATTGTATTTGTAGCTTTTCAAAGTTCAAATTAAGAGTTTAAGATTTAACTAACGCATCTCTTTTTGTTTTATTTTTTAACAATTTTAAGAACGAACCAGAGTTATTGATTAAATCTGGTGATAGTTGAGATACTGCTTTCAAGGGACACCTGAGTATCGGGAACACAAGGCTGTACAAGGATATAGGTATGTATTTCCTATCGTTTATTTCCATTTTCTTTCAATGTAATTTAATTTTCAGGGAAAACAGCCACCACACTAGGGGGCAGCTGAGGAGAAAAGGTGTGGAAATGAGAGTGGCAGATAATCCACATTAACAGGTAAATGGATCTATTTACTTGTTCATAAACTTTGCAGAGCCCTCGAGGTGGCAAAGAGCTGCTTGTTGTAGGGCTTCTGGGGATTATCTTTCGCCTGAGCTGGCAAAGCTAATAGATCGATTAGTTCAGATGAAAGTCAAGAGATTTAAAGGTTTTTTTTAATGAGATCCCTAATTAGGTGTGGAATACATTAAGGGACGACTGTTGGGTCGGGTTTTAAATAACGAATATATTCTTGAATATATAAGTTTAACAAGAGATACCATAAGGTTAACTCTACTGTATTTAGTAAAAGGAACTTCTTTTTTGTCCCATATTTTAGCCAATATTTAAAATTGATTTATTTCGACCGTTCACCTTTAACACTTCCTTTTTGGCCAAACCTGTTGGCTTAACTACTGACCGGAACACCCCCAATTTTTTAAGTGGAACCTCCCCACTCGATGGCAGCTCTGGTAGCTGGTGGTACATTTAGCTATCTGCCTATTTGATTGAGTGAGATGAGGTGGCAAGAGGGGCAGGAGGCTCTGTGTGTGTGTGTGTGTGACTTTTGCTCCACCACATCCACCTCGCACCTCCCACCTTCCATCTCCCACCTCCCCCAGGACACACACTCATACACCCGCCTGACAGCTTGGCCCCTCCTTGCGCCGGCATGACAAATGTCTGGGACATTTCGGCACACTTGTCAGGACCCAAAAGCCCAAAAGCCAATTCCCCTGGCACAACACACACACACACACACAAAGAAATGAAGAAAACTCGCCCAAGACGGAAAATAAAACGAAAATGGGGTAAATGCCCCCTTAGAAGGTGAAAGCTGAAGAGCTATGAGTACCCTTACCAAGCTTTATTATTCGTTAAACTGTATAAATTTATGAATGCAATAAGCCAGAGTCGCTTGGATTTAATTTTAAATATAATTCTATTGATTTGAAGCTTAAAAATAGATTATTTTTATCATGAGTAGTAGATATTATGTTAGGGAAGTTAGGGAGTTTAACAAGAAAAGGAACTAACTTCTATAGATTTCATAGTTTCTATAGCATCGACAGCGTTAATAGTTTCTATTGCTTCTATTGCTTCTTTACCCTCTATAGCTTTTATATTTATCAATCTATAAACCATTCTCAGTACTCATATTAAAAGTAATTCATATAATCTCTCAAAGAATGAGTTATAGACCCTTGGAAGGGTATCAAAGGACATGAAACCAAGAGTTTCTCACATGTTGTGCCCTCTAAGTTCCTGCCATTCATTCGAGTTGCTTTTTTCCTACTTTCCTGATTCTTTCTGTTTTTTTTTTCACAAATTTTCGTGTACTTTTTTGTTGTTTTTTATTGTTGTTGTATTTTATTTTGTTTTGGATTTTTCCGGCTCTATTTCCTTGGCGTTTGCAGACTGTTCGCATTCCATTCGTTTGTCCCCAAGCAGAGTGGCTGAAAAGTTGCGACCAGGACTCGTTGAAAAATTAAAATTATACTTTCTCCTAATTTAGCAAGGAGTTGTGAGCTCAATGAATCACACATATATATATATATATGTATATTCTTGATTCTACAACAACATATAGTAAGAAAATCGATTAGGGTTAGCCGGAATTTTAATAGCCATAACTTGCTCCAGCTCCAGATCCAGCTCCAGCTTTCCTGCTAGTCATTTGGGCCATCATCATAACGGTCATTATCCCTGCACCCTTTGGCGCTATATTTTTGTATAACCTCACGCCCGCACCCCCCTTCCTCGGAGTGCATTTTTCCGCACTTTTCCGCACTCATTTCCGCCTTCGCCAGGCACTCCCCTCCCTCTCTCTCTCTCTCTCGAAGCGATGACGCTGCAAGCCGGAGGAGGAGTCATTAGCCCGGGAAATATTGATGGCCGCCATCGACTAGTCATATATCACAAATTACCGAGGCATTGGGAGCACCAGGGGGTTAATGGCGCAGCCCGATGGCTGACAATTTTAAGCCCCGGCAAAAACGGAAGGCTAATTATTCAACGTCAATTGGCATAAATAATGCTGCTGGTAACTGGGGACTCGGAACACGGAATAGAGCGGGCGACGGCGACGGGATCGCAAGGACAATCGACGCCTTTGCCTTATAAGGCCGGACAGAACTTAGCCCCATGGTCCCATGGTCTCCTTACCTCCAATTAACCCCTGGTCTGGGCGTGACATAATTACGGGGATTGGCATGGCGATAGAGAGAAGTGCAAGAATATGCAGCTCTCTCGCCCACTCGGCATTATTAATTCATCAGAAAATCCATCATCAAAAGGGATGAACAAGAGGGCCCTGGCCAGGAGGCTGGATGGTTGCTTGCGAGTGGGCGTGGCACATGTTGCAATGTGTGCGTAATTGATGTTAGGGCCGAGCTGATGATGATGATGACGATGATGCTCCTGCTCCAGCTCCAGCTACGTTCTGCATATTTTAGCTGAGTGGCGAAAAGTTTTCGCGGAAAGGGATTGCATCTGCCAGAAGGTCAAGGAAGTTGGCTGACCTCGGTTCTACGATAGAACTGATAGAAAATTATACACCGAATTATTTTAGACAGGAAATAAAGGCAATATCTGACCTGAAAGTTCGTATACCAGTTAAAATTCTCGTAAAAGAAAATTGATTTTCTACGGTTCTGTTATTTATCTGAACTGTAAGTCTAATGTCTGACCGATAATGTTGAATATCTGATTAAAAATAACCTAAAAGACAATTGGTTTTCTACGGATCTGTAATTTATCCGATCGAAAAAGGCTAACAGCCAGCTCTTAAGTGATTATTTGTGCTGTAAAGCGCTGAAATAATCAAAGCACTCAACTCAAAACAGTTGAAATAGCTTCACTTCCTCTTCCGTGGGCTATCCGCAATCAGATGTTATTTTATCGAGCCGAAAAAGATTTGCCAGAGAGTCCGGATCGCCGGAAACTAACACACCTTAGCCCTTGCTTAAAGAATCCGATCTATAATCGTTAAATTTTAGATAAAATAGACTTGACAAGAAGTCTGCAATGTCTATATGAGAGTTAAGGAGCTTAAGCTTAACCCTAACCATAACCTTAACCTTAACCTTAACTCTACCTTAATAGTTTATAAGAGAGTTTAGCAGCTTAACCTAAACCTTAAGCCCACCTTAATAATCCTAGCCATCGTTAGTCCTTAAAAAAATCCATACTATGAAAAAATCTTCCCATTGCTTTACTTGTTGATAATTGAATTGAGTTTTATTGGGGATTACAAAGTAGCATAAACATTTTCATTCTGTGCCACCGCAACTGCACAATTCTGCAATTCCCCGAAGCTCTCGTTTAACCCCGCAGCCCTCCCCCCCCTAACCAGCGCCTCTGGAGAGCTTAAGCGTCCACGCACTTAGCGGCCGCCCCGACGAGTTGTTAAAAATTTTATTTCTAAAGTGCTGGAAAATGGCCGAGCGCCAGCGAGTTGAATTGGCCCAGCCCCAGCCTCCCGCAAAGCTGACTGATTCGCAGCAAGAATTTTTGGTCATGACCCGGCCCCTTCACCCCC
>JAEIHY010002749.1:0-14607 GCA_018904565.1 Drosophila tsacasi
ATTTTTTTAAGTTAAGGGAAATAAATAAATTATTAATTTAATACCAAATTAAAGACAAGAGGGGTCCCTTTGTCTTGGCTCCTTATCAAATTCAGTTATTCCGCTCTCAAAGTTAATTTACTTTAGCTTTATAAAGATCTAAAAAGAGACCAAAAACAATATTCAATAATTTAAAGAAATTGAGAAAGATATTTTTATGCAGCAGTAAATACCCGGTCTTTAGGTGGAATAGAAACGAAACGCAGCTCTAACGCCCAGCCAGCCACTTAAACAATCATCAGTTCGAACACAAATCAAACTAAACAAATTTCATCTTATGGGTTCTATGTACTTCCCCTTTTTGCCCCTTTTCCCCAACTCGTTCTGCGGTTAATGGTTAATGGGATGGGTTATTAGGCGGCTGCCAGCTTGTTGCTTAATGTTTGGTCTCTCCTTGCCACCCTTCAATGTTTTCGAATAATTCGCTTTCATTTGACTTATCGATGTGGCGTGCATTAACAATCAATATGACATGTCAGGCACGTGAAAAAGTTTGGAATAACTTGGGACACCGGTTGGCTTAAAGGGTGGTAAGAATATGGAATTTAGCAGGCATCTAGAACTATATCTGATGCGATCATGTCAAAAATAGTCACTAATGCGCTATGTGCCCAATAGGTTAGTTCAGTTGTACGCCAGAACATTATACCTCAAAGTTAAGGTATCTTAATTAAACAATAATTACATGAATGGTGGAATAGATTTAAGCATGATTAGACAACTTTATTTATAGCCAATAATTATATACTTAAAGTGATTTTTCCCTTTAAAGACATACTTTTCGTTTAATGGATTTTCTACACTATTTTCATAAAAGGTTTATTTTTGGTTAACTCAATTATTTTATTGAGCCTTCATAATTTGACACCGTGAATCAAACTATTAATTCTGATTGCTTAGATACAAAAACAAAGAAAAAACTTCTTTTAACTGCCTTGACATTGGTTAGCACTCAATTGACATGTGCATACATATGTGTGTTCCATTAACGTAACTAGTACTTTGTTGGAATATTTATAAACAGTGCACTTGGTATGTTTTGCTAATTGTCAACCATCAATTCGTCTGTTCGTCCTGCCATTAACATGCTAAACAAAAAAGTGAAAGTTAGAAATGTGTCGGAAATCGACAGTTTAATACTCTATTTATGAAAACAACAATTTAGTTTCTAAAAGAAACTTAAACTAATTCACATGGTTTCTTTGAACTATATTCAATCAAAGAATATGTTTTAAATATTAGGGTTATTTTGATATTTAGAAAGTAAATCAAAAAGTTTTCATTAGAGTTTAAGGAAATCTAAATCGAATTCAATCAAAGTCTTAAAGACTTTCCAAATGAAGTTAAGAATTAAAATATTTATTGTACAAAAAATAGTATTTTGATTGAAAAAATAAAGAAAATATAATTCGTTTTTCATTGTTATTTTTGTATTTCTATTCTGTTTTTCCCAAAAGTTGTAAGGCTCGGGTGAAATCTATCACCTGACGATGCCAACAAAAAACACACTCCACATTCTTAAGGATTTTTATATTATTTTTGTGATATGGGTTTATTCTAAAAGCAACTTCAATAAAGAACTTTTCTTTTCATAAATTTGAATAAATACCAAATTTAGTCCAGTCCTCTTTTTATCTTTTTACAATATAATTATATTACTTACTTAACTAAAATTTTAATTTGTAAACGTAACCTTCGGCATTTTAACCCTTTTAAAAGACTGAAGAATGTGCTACAAACTGACTACCTTATCGACAGTGGCTCCCTTATTTGGAAAGGGTATTTAATTGGCCACGCATGTGGCTGTGCTGCAGTCTTCGGCCTGAAAGGCGGCTTCAGTTGCCGTTGGCGAACGGAGCGGCAAACAACGCCCTGCGGAAAGCTGAAGGCGGAAAGGGCTGAAAGCCGAGAGCGGAAAGCCGAAACTGGCCAAGCGGAAGAGGCCGGTAGAAGTCGAAGAAGACCGCGAAAGGGGAGCGTGAAAATGTGAGTGTCTCCTGTGTGCCCTGTCTCCTAGCCTGCATTTTGTTGTTGCCCGACAGTTTGTGTGTGCCTGTGTGTGAGTGCGGTGAGCTCGTGATTTGTTTACCTGTCAAAATAATAAATATAACTTTTGTTTTCGTGGGGCATAAAATTCAGGCAGTTGTTGCTGTTGGCATTGGTAGCGGAACCGAGAAACAAGCCGGCGAAGGACTCTGTTCTATTATTTTCCCTTCTTTTCTGCTGTCCTCCGCTCTCAGCCCGTCGTCCTTTGCCAAGTGCAGTGTCAAAAGTCAAACGAAGGATAATGTGCCTGTCCGAAAAGAAAAATGGAAACAAAATCTAAAGCAACATATATCCAAACTTAAACCCAAACTAAGTCCTTGTTAGTCTAGGTGAAAGATCGGCAACGGATGTTAAGAAAATAAGTGCCGTCAACACCTGTCGGGATGTTTTTTAGTTTATTGTTGCAGTTAGCTTTCTCAAGGTATTTTTTGTAATTTACCTCAATTTTATTTAATTGGTTTTAACCCTGAAAGTATGCTAGACATCGGTCGCTTGAAATTAATGAATTAACAACTAAAATATCTCCGTTTTAAAGGTCTGGTTTTGATAAACTCGGTCAGAATGCTTCTGTATCATCGATATCATCGTCTCCATGGACCAGTCTTCACTAAGATCTTATCGCTGTATCGCTGCAGCCTCATGAGCCAGCCGAAGTTCCGGAATTCACCGATGGTTTGGAGGCAATACCAGCCGGTCGTGGACAATGAGAAATGGCAAAGACCAAGCCCACTTGGGCCACAGCAGTTCGTGCCTCCGAGTCCTTTTGGTGAGGATTACCGTATCTATCAGCAGAACGTCGACTTGGATGCCTTTTTCGGCGAGGAGCCCAAGTACGAGAAGGTATCGGATGTCTGCTTGCTGAACGATCACTTTATCCTAGTCAAGATGCCGCCGCCAGATGCATCGCCGCCGCTGTCAAAGTCAAGGATTCCGCGGTGTTTCAGGTGCAATCGCGGCAGCAAGGTCTCACCCATTCGGGAGGAATCGGAGAAGGAGAAGCCTTCGTCGCAGCAATCGGGCTGCCTGCAGCCCTGGTCGTCCACAGAAGTCTTTGATTCCACCACCAGGCTGACAGATACTCCCAGTAAAATGGCTGCTACACCCGCTTCTGTGATAATAGAGCAACCACATCCAACTGTGCAGCTAGAGGCAATCCAATCGCTGGCTCCTGGACAAGTGTTCCCTGCCAGCCAAGGACCTCTACACTGGTTCCTTTGGCCCTTCCGTCGGCGTCAGGGGCCTAGAAACAACTCCAAGCCCCCGCTGGCCGCCGTCCACAAGACGTACTTTGTGCGCTGGAGCAAGCCGCCGGAAACGCTCTGGAATGGATTTGGAGTTCAAAGGGCAACCGAAGAGAAGAAGCCGGGACTGAGACGATGTCGTTCCGCGGTTTTCTGAATTTCTGGCTGATAATATTTTGCATATGCTTATTTTAAGTAGTTTGGGTCCAATACTTGGGAATAGAAAGGGTTTCAATTAAAGTGTTAAAATAAACGATTTAAGTCAATTGTTGTATTTTCAATATCACTATTAAGTTGTATTGTTTGAAATGGTATTCACTCTTATTTAAATGTACTCTTTAAGTTAAGGTTTCCAATTTTTTTGAAATACTAATGGATTTCCTTAAAGATTTCTTAAATACGTTAAAAACTTAAACAACTTAAAGTAATGTGAGAAACCGAATTATCTTAAAAACTATTCATATATACAAAAATCTTTTGTGTGGTTACCTTTAAGGACAACTTAAGGAACAAAAGCAATTTAAAGCAATTGATTTCCTATAAAAATACATACAGGCCCTAAAATGTATCTCAAACTGAGCCCTGGGTCCTCCTCCCTTCTCATGGGCACATGTCAAACTCCAATTTCCGCATGCAAAATTAGTGGCTGCCGCTCCGCCAACTTCAGTTTGCCACAAAGTATGTGGACGAAGCCCCGTCGTGAGCTATAACTCCGCGGAACTGCAAAATAATACAAAAAATGCAAAAGGGAAACAAAATGCAAGCCACGTAAATTGCCGGGCCAATGCAGATAAAGCCAAGGAGGCAGCAGAAAAAAACGGAGTTAAACTCCTTTTTCAATGGAATTTGCACGCGTCCGTGAAGCCCGCAAGGAGCTACTGGAGGGGCCAGCCTACTCCTCGGAGCCAGGAGCCAGGAGGTTGCTTCATTAGCTTCATTTGGGGTTTTTGGAAATGTCGGGCAATGTCGTTCGTTACTCCCGCCACGGACGGTAGGTGGCGCTGCGCGCAGGAGCCCCGCAACTAATTACGAAGGCAGCCCGCCATAAAAACAAGTTCATGATAAAATGCCCAACCAAAGTGCCCCACCACAGCCATAGACTTGGCTTTGCACACACACTGCAGCAGGCACCCTGCGCCACCGCATATATAGTCGTACATAATAATAAAATAAAATTAAAACCGTCACGCCAGGCGTCAGTGGAAGTCCAAGTCCATACCGCCGCGGCGGGGCCCAACAACAATCGCGGCAAGCGAACAAAGCCATCGAGCCTCGAACCGAAACGCGTCCGAAAGGAGCTGCCACTGAAGCTGGGGAGCTGCACTCGGTGTCCACCTCCGTGTCCAGGCCGGATCGGGCCAGCGGGTCACCGTAATGAACCATTAATATGCCAGTTCCCCCCGAAAACCCGGGCGATAAGAGCCGAGCGCGCGCTTTTTTCCTACATCGAAAATCGAAATTGAACTCCAAGAACTGAACACTTGAAACTAAATTTTGTCATTTTTTATTTTTGGTAAAAATATTCCTTCTTATAATTTATAGAAACTATGTAACTGAAGACTTATAATTAAGTAAATAGAGAACCAATCAATTACATGGATTTGTAGATAGATTTAATTCTTAGAAATATCTTGCGAAATCTTTAAATATAATTGTAGCTTTATTATACGATTATTTCTGTACTAAATTATTAAAAATATGGCATTCAATCTAGAAAATAATGAAAAGATTATTAAGCTACTTATTTTCTATTCGATTTTAATTAAACAATTTATCTGTTGTCATAATTTAATTTAAATTTAATTTTTTAATATTTCTGAATACTGTAATATTTTTATCAAATTTCCTATCAGTGTACAAAATAGTGTTTCCTATTGTTTTCCCCGCCGCCGCTGAATGGGGGATTTGTGCTTATCATTAATTATAATGTCGGCATGGAGGCGCGCGCATTACCATTTGGCCAAAATGGTCAATTGGATGGCTTAGACTGCTTTGTATAGCACATGAAATTGGCTTGGAGTTATTATGTGTGAGTGTGTGCCAGCGTTGGGGGGAAGGTGAAGGACGCCACCTGTCGGTGAATGCAACAAGCATATGGCGAGCTTGTTGATAATATCGCGCAGATACAGTATCTAATACGGTAGTAATACTACTTAATAGGTACTGTAATTCTGAAAAATTAAAAGCATATTAAGCACGCAAATTAGAAGTGAGAGAGAAGTCAATTTAAATCGGTTGATTATTTTTTTTAATCTCTATAAAGATAGATCTATCTATATTTATCTATCTATCTATAGAAAATCGAAAAAACCTTACTTGTTTATAGTATTTTTTGTAAGAGTACCTTAAATATTTATAATATTCAGATTTTCCTACTAATTGAAGGTAAATATTTTAATTGTTATTATTAAAATTTAAAATAATTCAAAAGAACATGGCGAAAGAGTTGCTTGCCACACCAAATCTCACACCTTGTTAACCCCCCGGCTGCTAGCGTCTTTTGCTTGGCCAAAACTCGCAATACAACTTAAATTAGCCCACGAATCCGGCTTGCATCTCAGCTTAATTGGTGGAAAGTAGCGTAACCGTTCCGGACAGGTTTCCCGATTCCGCGAGGAATCTCCGTGGCGATGGAACAACCGCTCGGCAGCCAACGGAGACAGAGGGCACTTGCTGGGCGCAGATGCCAAAAGGAAGCTGACAAGTTGCAGACTTGGGCCGGGCCATAAAAGGAGCAGAGGAGATCCCGCCGGGCATTCCAAATCGATTACGACTACGACTCTCTCTCCCTCTTTCGCTCTAGCAAGATGTTTATTAATAAAACTCCAAGTAAATATTCCGTCTCCGAGAAAGAGAGACGGCTGGATGTCAGTAGAACAAGACGGAGGACAACGACGACAACAGAAACAGTTGGTGGTACGCAAAGTGTTGACAATGCATCGCCTAGACTAGGTCCACTAAGTCCAAGTCGTTGGCACCGACTGCGCAACGACCTTCGGCCGGATACGGGATACGGGTACGGGTCCTAGCTCGGGATTGCCTGCTCCTAGGGCAATCATCGTTAATGATGGCAATGTCCTTGTGCGCCTCGATTTGACAAATCAATTTGTGCGCTAACAGCATGCGCTCTCGACTCCAGCACCGTTGCGAGTCAGTGGGATAACTCGAGGACGAAGGAAGGAAGGACTCAGGGTACATCTCGTTTTCCTCCCTCCCTTTCCACACACACAGCCCCGATGACAGGGATCACAGTACGAGTAGTTGAGTCGACAGACCAAACCGAAATGTTTGCCAATACGGTTGCAATCTGTTTGGATGGATCGCGGTGGGCAAGTGTATTGCCAGATAAATGAGTCTCAAGGGGATGCAGATGTAAAGGTCATAGTAAACTCAGTGTATTATATAATTGCTATATAAACATTTATTCTAAATATGCTTACATAATAATAAACATATTTGTTACTCATTATTAAATATAGTAAAGATAGACATCTAATATTTCTCAACTGGTTGTAGAAAATATTTGCAAGACTATAGTCCCTCTATCTTAGTATAAAATCCAACACGAAAGGGAAATTAGTACGCAAATACCTTAGATATAATTATTTGCCTAAAAGCTCAAGCAAAATTTAAAGCCCGAGATAATTACTTAATGTCCGCCTTGGGGAAGTATGATAAATAATTTTCCTCCTATTTATCCCGTATATATTTGACTATAAATCCTTTCCTCAATAAAATTGCTATTTATTCATTCATTTTAATGGCTCCTCCGTCTGGCTCAATCCCCGTAATCCGCCTTATTTCCCTATTATCCTTGACTTAGGGACTTTCATCCACTTCGCGTATCTGCGATCTGCTTTGCCCAGGACACCTCATTAGCAAGGATTATCGCTGCAGCACGGATCTCTATCTACCTACCCAACGCATCCCAGAGCCTCTACCTGGCTGTGTGACTTCGCCCAACTGACTGAGTGACTGAAAGCTAAGCCTTTCTCGTTCTCCTGGCTTAACTCTTGCCAGCGAAAGGACGTCGAAAGGGGTTCGTGTCCTGGCTGAGTGACCGGGCACTGCGCACGAGGACGAAGAATGGCAGCAAATAAAAGTTTATGGCACCGTCGTAAATGGGCCGAAAACGAGTTGACCTGGAAGGATGCAAAGAGGGGACGAGGACTGTGCGCCGTTTACTACATTCTTCCTGGCAGCAAAGGATTATTTCGGAAACGAAACCTAATCCTCGCGCAGTGCGAGCGGGACGACGGTGAAGGCTACAAATCCTTTCGCAACCTTAGGCCGTCTCCTGGAACTGGAAAGTTTTGATTCGCAAACTCGCAAATCCCCTGGCTGCCTGGCGGGTTAGTCCACCTTGCTGTCGAGTAAATATTTTGAGGTTTTGCGCTGCTTATGTGCCAGGAACGCCTGACTTTATTGGTTCATCATCGTATCAGCAGGTACATACAGGTCCGCCGGATCGGGATCTGGCCCAGATCACACCGACATCATCCAGCAACAATTAATAAAAAATTAAATTAAGTTTCATCTCGAGTCGCGGCATCGTTGTAAATTACTGTTTTCCCTGCCTTTGATGTTCAACACTTTGTCAGCTCATTAATCACGGCTTTAGGGGAGGGCAGCAGCAGCAGCAGCAGCAGCAGCCGCCGCAGAAGCAGAAGCAGAATGCCGGTCCGTCCATGATCTCTGGACAGCTCCAACTTCCAACTTCCATTATCGCCCCACCAGCCTCCAAGTCTTGGAGGTTACATCGGCGAGCTTTTCCTCCTCTCGCTCAGCTTTGCTGGGTAATTTCTGATCGCTACCGAAAATTAATGCGTAATATTTTGGATTTAATCATTTCCCGATCTCAGCTTTCTTCTACGGCTACTGTGCCGTAGAATTTTCCCTCCCCACAGTCGCCCAGTGGGAAGCGAATTAAAATTGTAATTGGTTTATTAACCCAGTTGGCCATGTCCCGGGCGCAATTAAATTGGCATTAGAGTTTGGCTGGATACAGCTAGAGAGGTTGGAGTTAACAAGAACTCTAGGGATCAGGGCTGTGAGCAACTTCAAATCTGAGTGACAGGCAGGAATGCTAGAAAGTTATTCCATGTTATGCATACGAATTTATATTTGAAGGCTTGAAAGCTATATTAAACTTATTTACTTATCGGAAATGAATCAATCTCTCCCCGAAATTAATTGATTTAATTTAATTATTTACCCACAAATATTTCAAATATTTTATCGACATCTAGAAGAGAAGTTCCCCTTTAAACCTCAATAATGGCACTCACCTAAAGGATGAGCGGATTTAAAACGTTTAATCTCAGATAATAAAATCCTTAAGTTCCATAAGTCTAATTGGCATCTTTTATTTGTAATCTCTAGTATGTCTCTGCGATCTAAATCACAAAGATCTAAATGGATTTTGTGCAATTTTCCTTGCTAATCTCTGGCTCTACCTGGAAAATCCTTCGCCCAATCCTAAGTCGATTGTAAAGTCAATATTTACTTTTCCTAGCTGTGGCCGGTGGAAAACAAACAACGATTTTCAGTTATTTTCTAGATTAAAATAATAGAGCCAGGGAGTGGCTAAGGCTGTCTGAGCTGTCTGCGGATTCAAGGATACAATTTTTTCGTGTAATGGTTAATGGGTAATGACTTCATTAATTGCCCTGTCTGGGACACGTAGGCTGGGCTGATCCCCTGATGATGATAGGTGTGAATTTGAGGTAAGTCCGAACGAGAGCAATTACACCTTCGATGGAATCGAAGGAGGCAATTAACACCTTGGTTGGAGTTATATATCTTTATCGTATATTGAGGCATCTGATAGGGAATTTTTTCCGTAGGACTTTTGGGAGTTTTCTCTTTTTCCGGAAACTGCTCTTGCGACCCGTCCATCCCACGTCACAGCTTGAGCAGGAGTTCCGAGAGCAATCGCCTCGCAACTGTCCCCTGTGGCGACTGTTGACTGATCTCCAGCCGGGTTAGTGGAAAGCGCGGCTACTTAAAGGCTCTAATGGCCCCGAGGATTTCCCATTTTTCCCGCTGCGAACAGAAGCGTGTCAAGGCTGCTCTCAATGGACAGAGTAAGAGATCTTGGAATACGGGATAAATTAGCATGGATATATTTATTTTCAAGGCACTTGCTACTTAGTCTAGGCATCTTAGGTTTTCTACGGCTTAAGTATTAGGTATTAGCTAGGCTTAGGTCTACGAATTGGAACTATGTATTTCGGGGGCGAGTGTGGTAGATGTTTTCCCATATGGAAAATGTCTGTACTGCCCTAGTGTCTCCCTCCTCTGCTATTTACATCTTTGGCGGCTTGTCTGGCACCCGGCACCTGGCACCTGCTCCTAGTCCTGCTCCTGGCGGAGTAGATGGAGGCGGAGGCGAAGACGGTCGATCTCCCCTCAGTACCAGGAGTGATGATAGAACGGCTGTGGCGGCATCGCTGTGTAGTTGACCTTCGAGGGCGACTGGAAGGCGGCGGCATTGAAGTTCTGCGGCATGAAGTTCTGCGGCGGATAGTGGGGGTGTCCGCCGGCGTACTGCGCATGTGGATGCGGATGGGCGTGGGGATGTCCATGATGGGGATGCCCGTGATGTGGGTGCGAGTGGGCATGGCCGGGGGTCGATGGATAGGCGGCATACTGCTGCGTGTGCTGGTACGGATGGAACATCTGGTGGCCGGCCACCTCCAGAGCTTGGCTCGTCGAGCTGGTGGAGTTCAGCGAGTCCTCCGGCGAGAGCGGCGCATTGGGGCGCAGCGTCTGCATGGAGCTCCATCCGCCGTACAGTTGGGATTGGCTGGCTGGCGCCACGAGATCAGCGGTCTCCACCTTCAGAGCGGCCGACAACTCCTCGCTTCCAGCACTGGCATTGGCCAGCGACTGCGAGGGATCGGCTCCGGAACTGCCTCCACTGGAGGACACTCCCGCGCCACCACCCACAGCCGAGAGGCTGTTGGGTGTGGGCGGCAGCTGGCCAAATCCAGAGGACACCGACTCGTTGGGGCTCTCATTGCGCGGCATGTGGGTCTGGTGGGTCTCCGCCTCAGTGCCGTAGACGGATCCCAGCTGGGTCTCGTAGCTGGACACGATGATGTTCTCCGTGGGCGTAGTGTGACCGGTTCCTTCCGGCATTATGTAGCTGGCAGTGTGGCCGACGCCATTGGGATTGTAGAACTGATGGTGGTGCGGCGGCGTGGAGGTGAGTCCTGGCGAAAGATTGCTACTAGCCGCTGGAGCTGCAGGGGCAGCGGAAATGGTCACGTTGGCGGCGCTGCCATAGAAATCGTACTGCTGCTGGTAGACGGTGGCGGCGTCCAGGGATCCCGGCATCATGGCCAGCGGTCCCATGCTGGACACACTAGACACCACGCTCGGCAAGGAGGAAGCCGTGGGCACATGGCTGACGGAGGAGACCACGCCGGAAGGCACCGCCGACACGGAGGTGTGCTGTTTGCGGAGACGAGCCCGTCGGTTGCTGAACCACACCTGGATACGGGCCTCCGTGAGATTGGTGCGCTGTGCCAGCTCCTCCCTGGTATAGATGTCCGGGTACTGGGTCCGCTCGAAGGCGCGCTCCAGCTCGTCCAGCTGCGAGGCGGAAAAGGTGGTGCGGCAGCGGCGTTGCTTGCGCTTCAGGGCGATGCCTGGCTCGCTCTCGCAGTCGGAGATGTCCTCGTCGGAGGGCTTGCTGTTGTTGTGATGGCCCCCGGACACGTCCGAGCCGCAGGAGCTTGTCGAGACCTTGGCCCCACCACCACCACCGCTGGGGGAACCTGAGGCGGAGGACAGTTCGTTGTCCAGGGGAGCATCGCGGCCACGCACCAGGCGCGAAATAGCAGAGACCGAGGGGGCGGTGCTCCTGTCGCAGACTCCTTCGCGGATGAGCTTCTCCCGGATCTCCCAGGAGAACATGCCCGGATTGCTGCGCTTGTAGTCCTCGATCCTGTTCTCGATTTCGGGCGTGGCAATTCTCGGCTTGGAGCCACCAATCACTCCCGGCCTGATGGAGCCGGTTTCCTGATAGCGGTTCAGGATCTTGGAGACGCAGCCGTGGGAGACGCGCAGCTGGCGGGAGATCACGCAGGGGCGGATGCCATCGGCGGCCATCTCGACGATTTTCAGGCGGATGTTGTTGGGCAAAGGACGGCCGTTGATGAAGACTCCACCCAGTTGATTTACACGACCCTGGCCGCTGTTTATGTCTGCAAAGGAAAGAGAGAGGAGGAAATTGTAGTGTGGAAATCGAAGAGGCTTTTCCAATTCGCTAGGTAGCGCAGAGCGCGTGTCACTTGATTTACGACACCTTCGTCCGGAGTTGACTTCCCGGGAAGAGGGCAACAGCTCCGAGCGAAGGTCGAAGGTCAGAGGCGCGCGACTCTCCCGTCGAGCAGCTAATGGCCATTAGAGAGTCGCAGAAGGCCTTGGACTTAGTTGAGATTTCACAGAGGCATCGAAACTGTGAGAGAGAGATCGGGATCTGTGATTTCGTAGACAGAGAGAGGGGCCTAAGGTTTTCGAGAGACTAAGAAAGATCTATTCCTGGAAAGATCTTTTATTTTTGTTAAGATTTTAAACGGGGTTTAAACTTTATGAGAAATATAACTTTAAAACTGATTTAGTTAGAAAGCTTAAATAATATGTGCAGAAGTCTTAAAGTTTTAAGGGGCACTCTCTCTTACAAATCCATTTAAAATTAAGAAGATTTATAAGGACTCTTAGATGGTCCCAGGAACACCTAGGATCTGACTATCGACAGCCAAGAAACTCACCTTGCATGGTAGAATATCCATTGAAGAAGGGTCTATGCATGGCGGCAGCAAAGGCGGTTACAGTCATAGTTTCTGGAGCTCCAAGATCCACCAAAGTTGTCCCGGCTCAAAACCGGCGGCGACACAATCAATGCGTTCTCTTATTTCTTCTTCTATTGTGGTATCTTGTCACTTGGTATCACTTTAAAATAAGTCTGTTACGTGGCGACACTCTAGCGAATTCATTAATTAACCGATTTGCAACAGTTTTTCGATATCTCTATTTGGACCGATGTCGTTATATTAAAGCAAAGACGAGGACGAGGACGAGGACGAGATGCGGTGCGGCTCGTTGCGCAGTCTGTGCCTGACTGACTTCTCTCGCCAAACGTCGGCCAAGATCGTTGCCTTTCTGTGAAGCCGCTACCCAGACATCGGCCATGTCCCACAGCCACTTGGCAGGTAACCACCACGCGGACCAATCGCAGAGCCCTCTGCTAATGTCTCTCCCTCGCACTTGCATCGAGATCTCTTGGGCTATAGAGCAACCGTCTCGCTCAGCTCCGGGGGGCGTCTCAGCTCGAAAAGCGTTGTGGAGAGAGGGAGAGAACTTTGGATGGGGTGGCTGTGGAGAACCATGGGACCAGAGAGAAACCCCAATGCTTCACTGGCTCCTTGACAGTCGTTATCCCATCCTGGGCTTACTCTCAGCCTTTATAAGTTGATTTTATGGAGGTTTCACTTGCTCCCGGAAAATCATAGTCACATTAAGTGGGGATTTAACACCTTACAAGCGTGGTATATCCTTTATAGATACCTCATTAGGGATATAAAATACACTGATAAACTGATATTCCTCTGGGTTCCACTTGCTTCCGGAAATCAAATTCGATATTCACTGGTACCCATAATGCAATCGAGTACGCATTTAACACTCTTTACAAGCGTAATATATCCTTTATTGATACCTCATTATAGATTTTGATGTACTTATAAAGGCATGAGTGCAGTCAGTTTTCTGGCAGTTAGAAGGTTGTGAATGGAACTGTTTCGGGACATCTTCGGGTTCTATTATTATAATAAAATTACAGGAACAATTCTGAAGAATATATTACAAAATATATTCTGGAGGACAAGACCAGAGATCACTATGAATATATAAAGAAGGATAGAGGAATTTGAGAACTCAAATTATCGCTGCATATTTTAGATAATGATCAGTACAGCCGTGCTATTTTCCAAACTTCTGGGGGTATATCCTATCCATAACCATATCCTTGTCACGCTTTTGAAACCATTATGAACCGGTGCCTAGGGTGATGGCATCGTTGTGTAGTTACCTATTCTGTGGACTCCGCGTGAGTTTGATTAATTGTGAAATTTCACGCAACAGAGACCCTCAAAAAGAAGTTAAGTAAAACCGCTGGAAAAGAAAGCGCTGAGCGGGAGAACTCCGAAACCTGGAAACCACCGGCAAACAACAATGGGGAGCGCCAAGTGTTGGGAGGAGAATTAATGATGGAACCCGATGGAAACGCCAGCGAGGAAATCGGTCCAGGGAGCTACGTGACGAATGCTGGCTTAGATCGATGTCCAGTTCCTGATCAAGGACAACGGAGGCCGCAAGCCAACAAAGGTTGGGTGTCTACTGGTCGGTGCGGCAGCCCGTTGGGAATTTGGTTAAGCAAACCCAACGGGAGGAGATCTCCGAGTACCCAGTGAGGAGTCCGAAGTCCATTTTGCGCCTAGCAGGATAGCAAAATCCTATGGCGACCTTGAGCCGCTGCTGACCTTGATTGGAACTCGAAGATATTTGAAGTTATTTCATTTTGGGGAAGTCGGGAGTTTCAACCGTTGAGGCGCCGCAATCCCCGCAGTCGATTCGCGATCCAAAGCGATCCTCGTTGATTTCACAATTTAGGGAAACAATGAGCGCTGAAAAGGCAACTCATATAACGCTAATTTCGCGCTATCAACGCCTGCAAATGTCCTGCAACACAGGACCGGGACTTGGAAAGGCGAAGGGACTGGCTGGCTGAAAGATGCAGGAAACAGTAGGAGGCAGCGGAACCATAAACGAGCTCCGAGCGAACTTCGTTCGCATTTCCACGAATTGGCCAGCGGGAAAATGAAGACATATCTGTGTCATGAATAAGGATGCTAAGAGACTTTTTATGATGCCACCCAGGGTGCTATGAATGAAAATCGTGAACCTCGTGATCGTCAACTTTCGCCAGCGGATCCTTCGTACCTGCGCTAGTAAGTAAATCACTTAGACTAGGGATCCTCAAGCATGATGTGAAAAGATGGCTTTGAAGGCTCGTGCGATCAGATCAAAATATAATACCATAATCTATGGACACCTTGTGGGACAGTATGCATTGTCACAGAAAAAAATTTAATTTATATACTCAAATATTGTAAATAATTTTGTTTATTACCTCTAAACGAAAGCTAAATGCTTAAGAATGCTCTGTTCCAATATTTAGCCTCAATTAATGTTAGTTAAGATATAGTTAAGT
>JAEIHY010002758.1:0-35011 GCA_018904565.1 Drosophila tsacasi
GGTTCAAGAGTTATGATTATTGCAACCCAAAACTATCTAAGGCGCCACTGTGCGGCGGCCCGAATCGCAACGACCTAGCTGAGATTTTTGGGCGTTCCAAGACTCAGGCCGGAGGGAGGAGGAGTTTCTCTATCATCAATAGATGAGGTTTCTTTTTGCCAGAATTGCCGAGAATTGGGAACGGCCTGAGGCGGTACGAGAAAGTGTTTGCGAGGAAAGTAAGCAGAGTTCTGTAGAGCGAGTTATCAGCTCTTGATAATAGGTATTATCTTCGATTATGGTATTTTCAAGACTTTGTAGTCTAAGCTTTAAAATGTATATATTTTTATGATAAAAAAAAGTCCTAATAGCAATTAAAAGCGGTAAATGAGACCTTTTCTACTCTAAACTTTGTTTGAAAGATAAATATATATATTTATTTATTTACTGGAAACAAGTACACACACTTTTTGACTTCCTTTCTTGGACTTCCCACTTGAGACCACATGAAGGTCTCAGTGGCATTTTCCGGTGACTGCACAATCTACCGAAAAAAATCTCACTCAAGGCAAGGTTAATTTTCCCATGATCACCTGCACCGCCGACTGACTGACTTCCTTCGGCCACCCAATTACCCAGCAGATTGCCTGCTAACTGTTCACATCCTTATATGACTACGTGTTGACAACAAAATTAATTCAAATTAGCAGGAGAGTGAATATATAAAACGAACCCACTCGGGATCCAAGGTTGGCGCAATTTCAACAGCTTTAACTTTGCGTGCTGCCAGCTTTTCTTTTATCGTTTTTTATTGTGTTTTTTGCAGCTGCCCCGCAAATTAAAATTAAAGTACCATGTTATATCCACAGCGTGTAGCAAACAAGCGGCGGTAATTGGATTTACCCGATCTCGATCCCGAACCCGATCCCAGTTGATCTGGATATATTCTGAATAATAAAACGTGCAGCTTATTTTATTATTACCTTGTGTGGACATAATTGGCGCAGGTTGTGTGCCGGATAATCTCTTTGCATGATTCTCACCCTTTCGGTATCAATTACCCCCCGAGAGAGTGTGTGTGTGGTTCCCAGGTGAGATGATTAGAGCCAGGTGAAGGGAAGCAAAAAAATAAAAACAGTGGCTGTTTTCCTTCTCCTATGTATATCTCCGACCTGAAGTGAGACATTAATCTCAGTTAGGTTTATCTTTGATGCATAATAAATGAACGTCGCTTTGCCTGGCTAAAAGCAGCTATTTATTAAATGCTGCTCAAAAAGCAGCAACCGAAGCGGTAGTCGCCCGTCCAGAGCGATCTTATTAACCCAGTTCCACAGTGGCCAAAAGGGAAAAAGAATTCCCCAACAAAAATCAACATCTCGGGAAACTTTGAATACGTCTTTGCATTCCTTCCTGATTTTCGTTTTACTCGCCACCCGAAAATCCAACAAAAAGTAAGGAAATCTGCTCATACACAAAGTAAACATGGCCAAAATAAGAGAGCAAAAATTGCAATCACTTTCGGCCAAGTCCACCAAAAAAGTAAAGTGAAGTAAAGTAAAGCAAAGGAAGGGCGGAGCAGGGAGTCGCAACCCTAAGCAAACAGCCGCCAGCATCAATCTTCTAATGCGTTCAACAATTTTTTGCGCTGTTCCAGCAGTTCTTTATGCCCGGCTCTTAATTTTTTCCTCCTCTGCCTCTTGGTGTCTTGCATCGTTTTTTTTTTCGGTGTTTACTTTTAATGTAGGGAGTAGGAGTACCCTTTCTTTTATTTTTGGGACAGGGAACACACAGAAAGGAGCAGGTACTTTATAAGGAAATGAGCTAGTCTTTGGTATGTAATTTCTGGGATTTGTATTAGCTACATTTTTTAATTAATCTAATGTATATGTAAATCTATAGTCTGCTTATACAAGTATTTAAATTGAAAAAAAAAATAATTACTAGAATTTTCTTTTTTTTACTCAAACTAAATGTACAAAATAACTATTGAGGAACTTCATAATAATATTATATTAATACCATCTGTATGTTTATAAAATTTATTTATATATATTTATTATTATATTCCTCACAACTTAAAATAATTATGAACCTAATTTGAGTTTTTTTTTTAATTAAAACAAAATACATTTTTTAAAGTTGGAACCCACAGCAGATAAAATTACAAACATTTTCCAAACTTGTATACAAATTTGAAGTTTTTCTGTTTAATATATAAAAATGAATACATTAACCTATTTATAAATATTAAATATATATCTATTTTTTTTTAAAACAATTTTCAAGGGTAACCAACACTTCGATTTCACTTTCCTGCAACTTGTCTTCTCAGTTAAAGATTTCAGAGTTTTCTGGGCCTGCCGAAAACAGATTTCTGTGCCACATTTCGAGCGACGGAGCGGTGAATTGACTTGTTGTCACGCCCCCTCATAACCCGCCCCTGCTGCTGCCGCTCCACTCCCCCCCCCATCCCCCTGCCCCTGTCCGCCTTGCCGTGACAGCGACATGCAAATTTATGAAAGCCGCTTGTGTTTCATGGGCTTTTTTGTTGTAGTCGTGTATTAATTTTTGCCGCTGCCCCGGTTGTTGTTGTTTATTGATGCCGTCGGCGGAACTTTGGTTCAGGGATCCCGCCGAATCTGGGGGAGATGTTGAGCTGTATCTGGAGTTGGAGCCTCGAAGCTGAGCTTGTTTTCGTGCGGAGAAGGTTGTTAATAATTCGCTCGCATTACGCGCCGATCTGGAGGAAGATGTCGTCTTAATGACTTCATTAATATTGAGTAAAACACGGTGAGTGCAACATCCAGACACCGAGCAGGGGTTAAGTGCAACCCAAAAGGAAATGTTGAAAAACATAAAGAGAGCCCGCGGAGAAATTTGGCGATTCCAAAAACAAAAAAATTCTTCAGTGGCTCCAATTCAGCGATTCAAGTTCCATAACGATTTCCGCCGGGAACGCAAATTGATGAGGCAGCAATAAGAACCGTAACGGTTGTAATTAACATTAATTTAAATCCCCTGGAGATCGGGGAACCTAATAGGAATCACCAGCGGGGGAGCCAACAGCCTTTTACACCTGTTTAATAGTTAAGCTTAGGAGGAGATCCTTTTCCTAGTATTAATGGTAATAATATAATTTTAATTAGCTCTAAGTTTCTTTCACTTTGAAATCTATGTATTTATGTTTAATCTATTTATTAAAGAGAAGGTTTTCTGGGAAGATACTCAAGTATTCCCTTTAAATTTTGAAAAAATATCAATATTTTTACTAAATTCATTTTATATATTTTCCGTGGTTTTTAAGACAGTTTGGCCACCCTTAAATATTTCCTATAAAATATGTACCTCTACAAACAAATTCTTTAAATATTTCCATTAAAATTCAACCTTGCTAGCTCTGAATTTTTCATTACTCGTGAAGAACTTAAGCAACTTTTTACGAGCTGCCGCTGCTTAAGTTTAGTTTTCATTTAATGAACCCCGCGCACATTCTCAACTCTGTTGCATTTTCCTGGTACTGGTATCAAAGCCATAAACCGCATATTGCTCCCTGGCTTCCATATACACATCATCATCATCCGGCGGCGCAGCTGCAACTGAATCAGCAAAAGTGGAGGAGTTGGAGGAGGAGGGCGGCCTTATGTCACATCCGCGTGACGACATCACAGGCGAAATTAAAATAGCGACATTTTATTGAGTTGTCAGTTGCACGGGGAACACACAGCACATGCAAATGCAACAGGCCACGCCCCCCAAGCACACACCCAAAAAATAAAGGAAAAAGGAAAATAAATTGCAAAGTCAAAAAAATAAAACTGAAAAGCAAGAAATTTATCCAAAGCAGCAGTGGCGACACATGTGTGCGAATCGAAGGATGAGGTGCTGATATCGCAACGCCCCACGGAGCAGCTTGGCTAGGAATGCACTTGGACAAAATATATTTAAATTCCATTAATGGTAAGAAAGTGCTATAAAATTATGTAAATTTGTTGGGTTTATTTTAACTTGCAAATACTGTTAAATTTGTATATCACCCACAACCAATTTTTATTTAGACTATAATTAAATATATATGAGAAAACTATATAAAAAATTAAGCCTGAAAATAATGTATCTTATTTTGAAATCAGCTTTAGAATTTTGTTTACGGTTTTCTGACAACTATTCTCACTTATCTGAAAGAATCCTTCCCTTAATATTATATACCACAAATAATTTTTTTATTAATCTATACATTTTATTTCCTCTCAAAACAAATTTTTTCCAGTGCTTACTTCCCCCATAGAACCTCTTATTAATTTCACATCTTATTAATTCACAAAATATACCAATATTTATGCTGCAGCATATTTGTGGGCGTTCTCTGCTGCTCCCACACGTTCTCAAGAGGGGGTGTGGTATTGTGAGTGTCTTTATTTATAGATTTTCACCTGGATCACTTTTCTTCCAGTGCACCCACCGCCCAGGGAGAGTGCCAGAGAAGTTTATTTGTTAAGCCCTTTTGGAGGGCGAGCGAGCGAACATTTTGCATAATTTGGCAAAAATTAAAAAACGAGGGTAATATCCATATATATAACCATGTACTGGCCATATAATATCCATATGCATATACATGATTATGTATGTAGATCCGGCAAACAAAAGAAGGGCGTTGAAATTGACACCTCGAGTGTAAAAGAACAGAGCCGAGGGAAAAAGCGAAGGAGAATATAAAAAAACACACACAAAAAAACAAATAAAGGCCGCAGCAGAAATAAAACCCTTTTTCGACAGGCCAAACGAAAGGAACTCAGTCCCTGACTCTGTCCTGCTGGCTTTCTAAAACAGTTCATGGAAATATTCTCACTCGTGTATGGAGTTTAGAGAGGAGAACGTGAGGGGTCAGGAGATAAACTTTAATAATTTGTGGGTTTTTTGCAAATATTTTATCGACTAGAGAGACTTGAAATAACCTATAACCTAAAAAGTATAGCTTTAAGTCAGTTTATAATCATTATAGATTACTTTATTATCTGTCTGGACCTATTAAATATTTCTTTACACCTTTTTTTTACCATATTTGGTGCGCTTTATCTATTATATTTAAAATTTAAGCACATATTAACTTCCTTCCCGAAAAATAAGCACTTTCCCATCCCTAATTTGCATGCTCCGCTCCGACTACGTTCCTGACGAACGACGCACGTCTGCTACGGACACACTTTGGCAATTCATTTAATTATTATATTATAACGCACACTCCTATACATCACATATAAATATATATATACCCTCACACACATAGCACGGCGGCTATAATAAAGAGGAAAACGACCATAAAACGCTCGCACAAAAGTGCCAGGAAACTTGTGTAATTCATATCGCATAAAAACCTGGGAGGGGGAAGACAGCTCATCTGTGCGGAGAAAGGGACACAACCGCAAGGCAACTGACACACACACACATATACTACAGATACCAAAGATATATACAGATATAAATATATAAATATTCCCGTATATATGCATTTTACATGGCCAATACTGCCTTTGACAATCGAATGCGAATCCGCTTCATCGTTCGCCTCTGTTGGCCATATCAATTGCACTCCGCCCCGACACAACGTTTGGCATTTCCCCCGCATCCTCTCCGAGTTTACCTGTATTTTTTACCTTTTTTCTTATATAGTTATTTTTATTTTTTGTACGAAAACCACAAAATTACAGCGAGTTACCGGCAGGCCATGGTGGCGGTGCTGCTGCTGCCTTTAAGCCAAAAGCCAAAAGCCCAGAGCCAACAGAGCCCCCAATACCAATCGCAACTTATCGCCGGCTCTGGTCATGTTAATTTTTAACCTCAGGCTTCAGCCAAATCGAAAGCTGATCGTATAAAATTACGCCTGACAGCGGACGCCAGAAAGAGTGGGGATTACGGCATCCGGGGATTCGCAGATCGGCGATCAGGGATCGGGCAACGATCGGGGAGAACCGCAAAAGGTGACACTCCGATGGTTTGGGCCGCTCCCCTGCGGCTGTCACTATATATAGATTACATATAGATATCGTACAGTTGCTGATCTCTGGCCGGACATTTTGGCTTTATGTTTGCTTGTGGGGTGGAAAGTAAAAGTATTTGGGAATAAGTAGCAGCAGTTGCTGCGGTTCACGGATGGGAAGTTGTGTATTTTTTATAGATTTTTTTGGGGGGTTCTGGAATGTAAATAGCAACAGCTAAAGTTATTTTTAAAAATTAATGATGAGATGAAGCCTTACTAAGACGCTTTAAAATATTTTATATTATTGCTTGCAATTTCAAAACACTCTCATAAACACTAAACATAAACATAGTTTTCCGAAGCTGCTCCTTAAAAGATAACCAATTCCTAAGCCTCTCTTTTAATTAAAACTACTAATTGTAAGAATACACCATCTGATAACTGAAGACAACCCCCAGAGAGACTTTCACCCACCAAAAGATCCTCTGTTCCACAGCTCTCTAATTAACTTCTACCCCGTTAGGAAAAAAGCAGGAAATCTCGCCATCGACTGGCACGCAACTTGCCCCAAAATGGCAAGCGGAATAAATGTGTGTGCGCCGCTCGTTTGGCCCATGTGTTGCGTAGGGTGCAGTCTACATAGTATTGGCCAACCCAAGTAGCCAAGTTGCTGTGGGAATTAGCTGAAAAACCAATGGCCAAAAGGCCTGGGAATTGCGTGGGAGAGCGGTGTAACCGTTAAAGGGACAACTGGTTTCGTTTTGGACCGCCTGTTGATTCGCCAGCGATCTAATACAACATTAATTTGGCAATAAAAATAGATTTTGTTGCCATAAATATGGAGAGCGCGGGGAGAGGGCGTAATAAACACGAAAATGTGACATAATCAAAACGGCAAGCAGCGGCTCATTTATTGATAACAGTTGGAGACCAATCAACCAGTTGGCCAGCCGAGAACCGCTCTTGGCCAAGACCCACGACGAGATTGGCCAGCAACCGGTTAGAGGTTGCCCGTTCCATGGCTCATGAATATCTCTCTGGACACACTGGGCGTGTTTAGCATTTGATTTCTTTATGGCGCCAGACTTAATAAGCATAAATAGCATACTTAATTGACAAATCAAATGCAATTTGATAAATAAATGAATTCCAAGAGAGGCGCACGCAAATCGAATCGCATAGAATGCAGTTCGGACTTGGCTAAATAAAAAGTCACTTTGACTAATGAATCAATTCGTGCCGGGGGACCGCCGACTCGATCATGACGTTCTTTATCCCCAATGAGCAGGCATGACTGTCTGATTTCCTACCTCTGCCTCCTTCTATTTATCTGGAGAGGAATGCACAAAAAAAAAAATTAATCTAAATCAGTTTTAATTGTAAATAAAATATTACATTTTTTGGGTTAGCTAGAAATTTAATCTTGCAAATAAAAATGAGTCATAGAAAGAGCGCCTTTCTACTCGCTTATCAACAAATTTTAATGGTGATGATCTAAAATCTTAAAGCAAGCCCTTTTCTGCGCTTCTCATAAATTTGTAATAGTGAACTAAACTTTTAAAACAGGCTCTTCTCTGCCCTTCTCAAAAAGTTTTAATGGTGAACTAAACTCTTAGAACATGTACTTTTCTTCGTTTCTCAAGAACTTGTAGAGGTGAACTAAACTTTAAGATCAAGCCCTTCTCTGCGCTTCTCAAAAAGTTGTAATGGTGAACTATACTCTTCTCAGAAAGTTTCTGAGCTTTTTAAAAATTTGTAAAGGTGAATTAGAACGCTCTTCGATGCGGATCTTTATTGTTCTAATTTTCTTATGCAATTAATGATATTAATAAAGTGAGTTAGTTTTCTGACAGTGTCCCCTTCACTGTGTCGCTCTCCTCGCCAAGTTGAGTTGATTAGGGGAGCCCATTAATGGACAAGCTGCTCTCACAGGATATGGGATACAAAGACTGTCCCAGACAGTTCACATGACGTCTCTGTTTGTTTGTTCCTCCTAAACCACCGCTCTTTGCCCCGGTTCCCTCTGGCATCCAAATCTCTTCCTTTTAGTCGTCGCTCCTCAATTAATTGCAGCAAGAGGCAAAAATAAAACAAAAAAGCGAGTAAATACACAAGTAAAACCAAATGAAATCAACGAACCCAGGCCCTGGCGCAGGCCAGACCACGCCAGGCCGAGGCAACAACAAAAGCAAAAGCTTGAGCTGAAGTTGGAATATACCGTTTATTGCCCAATGGCCACGCCTACTTTTCCCACACTACATTTAGGTGAAGGGGTAGGTGGGAGGCAGTGTGTGTGTGCGAAGGGGTGTGCCAGTGTCGGGGGAGGCGATGAAGAGGAGCGCTTAAAAATGCGTAAAAGAGTCAACTTTGACTGCAAACTGCAATGGGATGTTGTTTGAGTTGTTGTGATACCCTGTGAAGCTTGGGTGTTTTGGGGGATATAACAAGGTATAGAGATATTTAAGAAAAAATATATATTCTAGAAAAATTATAAATAATGCAAAGGTACATACATAGATAGGTGGATTGGATAACAAGCTTTTTTTAAAGAACCCTTTTACAGGGAATCTACCCTGGTAATCGAATCTTTATTATTATTAATTATAGTATCAAATGAATACATTAATTTTTTAAAAACTCCCCTAAAAGGTAATCATCCGCCGATTAAAATTTTTCCTTACCAGTCTCTTGTTGCTATGCAGTTTTAGCTTCACTTTTAGCATTTTGCACTTTGTTTGCTCTGTGTCTGAGTCTCCGGGTTGATTGCAGCTCAACCCTCACCCCCAAACAACAGTTTTCCCGCCTTTTCCTCCCTTCTTTTTATTGACAAACTTGTCGTTTTATGCCACTGATTAATAAATGAAAACTTTAGTCCAAAGAAGCTCAGCTAATTTCTTGCTGAATTTCTTTTTACGTTGCTTAAAAAATATGCCAGACTTCATATTTTTTATTATATTATTTTTGGTGGCAATGAAATTTTTGTAACATTGATTTTTAATTAGCTTCGTGGAGGAAAAATTGCTGAACCAGAGAATTATGAGTACGAAAACGAAATATTCTACGACATGGGATTTTGTCATTTGAGTACGAAAAGTACGTGAGTTATGGTTGGGCACGTGCCGGGAAAAATCGCACCTAACTGGTCATCTAATAAACAAGTTTCCGACTGGAGCTACGCGTGCCTGGATGGGTCCCCTGTATCCCCATAATCCCCATTAACTCTTTCGCTCTCTTTTGAGGCGCATTTCCCAGCTGCCTGGCTAATCGGTTGCGTAATCTTAAACGCGACGCGGCAATTGAAATGGATTGCGGTGTCTTCGCGTTTTCTCCGGCTACCTGGAGAATCGGCAGCTGCCAGTGGCGTCTCCGGAGCCTGTTTTGAAAGTACAGTGGAGCCTAGGTGTGTAAGGAACTTCAGAGAGAGTGAGGATATATTTGGAAGATAGAAAGGCGGGTGGCAATAATTTTAAATTTAAGAAAATAGTTTTACTTCTTTCTGATACCTATTTTAAATTAAAAAATTCATAAAATTAGGGCTTTCCTCCGTGCATCTCAAATAGTTTTAATGGTGAAGTCAATTCTTAGAACCATTTTTTTGGGTTCTCAATTATTTTTAATGGAAAACATTCTGTAGTACACAAATTATTTCCTAGAATAAACAATTCCATCATAAGTTTTTGCTATAAGAATTAATAAACCCTTTAAAATTACTATATATTATATTAAAAAAAAAATGACGCCAAAATTATACTATATCGAGTGTTCCCTTTCTTTCTCTCCTTTTTGGCAGAGAGAGTTACGTATCTTTGTGGCCAGCTGGTTGGCCTGTCAATGGGTCTGACCCACAATCGATGCTCAAATTTCATTGCATTTCCCCCCCTCGCTTTTTATATTTTCGTAAAATTAATTTTACGCTTGGCGGTCTTAACGCCATCCAGTCTGGCATGGCTGGGCCACGGACCACGGACCATGGACTTGCACTGAATGTGTGTATCCATCCGTGTGTGGCAAGAATAGTTGCAGGCAACTGCAGCTAATTGCAGCCAGTTGCAAAAATAAAGACAGCAGCGGATTAAGGCGGAATCGAGCGGCGAAAGGAGGGGAGCTGGCGAAGAGGAGGCTGCGCGGAGAATGTTGCGCCGTGGGTCATCATAAAAACATTATGGGGAGGCGCGCGAAAACAAACAAAAGCCAGAAAAATACACAGAGGAAAAGCGACAATCCTTTAGATGATTCTGGAAAATTATTGGACCCATAAATGTTACAGTTTATGGCAGGAAATTATCCCTTATAAAAATTTATGCACTTAACTTTCAAAAAGCACTGTTGATAATAATAAAAACTAAATAAAAAATCAAGAAAGAAGGAAAAAAGTAATTAATATAAAAGCACCAAGTATGCTGTTTATAGTTACTATAAATTGTAGTCTCTACTTCCTTTTGATGCTCCTGTTTTTATACAAGTTTTGTTAACCTATTTTCTCTCAGTGTCTTTGGCAACTAGTGGAATTTTTCAAAGGAATTGCAGCGAGCGCAGCAGCTGCAGATGGTGCTGGCATGGCCCCATGAGTATCTCGGAACGAGGCTCTGTGTGTTGTGCGTTGTCACCGAGCAGTTTGACAGGGCAACATGTGAGAATTTGATGAGCTCTTGGCCCTGTTCTCGTCCCCCAGCTCCGGCCCAGTATCCATTGGAATCCCCAACGTATCCCGGAACCCATCTTTCACCCACATAGCACAGCGGCAGCAGCTCAGCCCAACTGCAGGCCTCGCACTCCCAGGGGCATGACGAATGTGAAGTCTCAGTCCCTCTCGGGTGGTGGGTGTGTTCCCGGGTTCTCCTCTCATAAAGTTTCTTTTTATTTTTAAGGTTTTTTTTGTACTATTTTTTGCAGAAAGGTCAGGTTGCTGTAGTTGTTGCCTATTGTTGGCGTCGTGCGAACACGTTTCGTTCGCCGATTGGAGCGCACAGGTGTCTCGGCTTACCTTAGCTTACACATAGGGAAAAGATTAAAAATTAATATAATATAAAATTAGACAAAAAATATAGATTATAGAAATGTTTTTTAAATTACTTTCATATAACACATCAGATTTAGGTCCCCGAAATGTCTAAAGATTTCTTTATAACTTTTAGTTGGTTTATATTTATTGTTAAGTTTTTTTCATTTTTCATTATAGAAACAAGTCCAGAAATAATTTGTTTTATCATTAAAATTTCCATTAAATTTTAAAAATATAATTTAATTTGGATTTAATTAGCATTATTTAATATATAAAATAACTATTTTTAAGTGCACCCACACGAACCTCTATGCCGCTGACCAAGTCTTCGGTGATTGGCTTTTAGCCGCTGTCGTCGCTGTTCGCCTGTCAAAGCTCTCGCCCCGGCGTCTTGCGGATTTATTTATTTTTAATAAAACTGATGTCATTTATGGGTTTATTCGTTTATATATTGGTTTATTGTTGCTAAATGCCTGTCGCTGGGACAGAGACTTCGCCCAGGCACGAATACCTACGCTGGATCATGCGAGGATGGCGATGTAACGAGATACTTTTAGTAGAAACATTGTAAGAGTTAAGTATGTTTTGTGTAGCCCGATGTCAAGGACACCAGAAAATTGCAAGTTTAAATAGAGGTTGTAAAAAATAAGTAACAACCTAAGCAATAATTCCAAACTGTCAAGGAATTACTATTGAAATTAATTGAATTTGAGTTTTGCTACAAGCCATTGTTTAGGATTTAGCTGAAAATTTTTATTTGCATTTAAGAGGTACTTCGGATTGGAAATAATAATGAAGACACAGATGGAAGAATATAAACCGGCTTTGAAAAAATAAAATGGATATATTAAAGGCAATTTCTGTATGTAATGTAATAGTTTTTGCATTATATTTTTTCTTGTATTGTGTTCCCAGACCACATGAAATAATGTGCTAAAAATATTTTATAATCCATAATTCACTGCCCACCTAACAAGATACTTATCCGCAGGCTTTGCCTCAAAGAAAACTAGTAGAAAACTAAAATCCAACCTAAAAACTATCCTCTCTGTCAGCTTGTGAGCACTCCATCTCAGAGCAGATCCTCCACAAAGTAAAAGGAGCTGCACTTGAGCTGGGTCTCGTTTGTACGTTTTTTGCTGGATTTTTCTCATCCGTGGGCCACCTTGATGTGTCATCACTTGAGCGGTAGCCGAACATCTCAATGCTGCCTCCTTTTTTCGAGTTTGCACGCATTTTGCCAGTCGCGGCGGCACTCGAGTTCAACAATTATGAGAAATGTGTAACAGACGTGACTTTGATGTCGATGCGCCGACAGCCAGACAGCAGCTGCTGTCGAAAGTGCAGAGCAACATCATCTATTGATGTCGAGATGTTGCAGCCACAGAAAAAAAACTACATAAAAAAACCATATAAAATTCTGGCCCTGACCTTCTTTTTGGGCCAAGACTCTCGCTTTTTGAGAGAGTCGCGTTGCGTGCGTCTGTCGATTTTGCATCCGTAATTAAAATGTGTGCGGCAAGTGGCAATTTTTAATTACAAGAGATAAACTCCTCCGAAAAACTAAAGAAAGAAAAATAATAATAAACACTGGCCACATGGAGACTTGCGGGGAGCAGCGGCTGAGGATCGCCGGGGGGCGACTATTAAAGTTTTGTTAATTATCGCGATAAGGCAACAACTTGTTGGCGCTACAGTTGGAACTGCCGGAGATGTTTGATACCGCGGCAGCAGCTGCCGCTGTTTATGCCCCTGTTTATTAATATTTCTTCTTTGTTTATTTTTCTTAATGCCTTTTCATATTTTCCAGTATTGATCGGGGCTTTGATGTGCCGTTTTCGGCTTCACCTATAACCCCAACGCTCGGCTAATTGAAATGCACAGAGATGGGCATCTGTGCGATGATTGATGGTGTGGCCATAAAGATGTTTGCATTGAAAAAAAACCGATTAGGTGAGGGGAAAAAAAGAGCTTAAATGACCTCGTCTTAAGTAAATGCAATCTTGTAAATAATTAATGGCATTTGAATATTTAAGTTTTATTGGAAATATTTATGGGCAGCTTAAAGATTTATTGAGGAAATCAAAGGAGACATTAACTTTTAGTTGTTTGAAAATGAAATTTGGGAATTTAAAGTAAGCATTACATTTATGTTTTGCTTGTTATTTCCTATACGTTTATATTTCATTTTAATTTAAATTTGTTTAGGCCTTAATAAGGAGCGTAACACCGTCTCCAGGCTATCCTTAAAATTTTAGTTTAAAATCCAGAGGTTAACAGTTAGTCACTCTATTGATTTTCTGCTAGTATTTCGAAAAATAACTTATATTTGGCAGTTCCAAATCCTGCGCGTTATGCATCTTATACCTTATATTTGACATTGTCTCAACTCTGACCTTTTCTTTAGTCAACCGCCTAATTGAAATGCATTGCGGCATAAATATGAAATCTTCTAATTGGCTGCGATCGCTGTTGCCTTGGCTCTTGGCCATTTTTTTCATACTTTTTTCCTGCTATTGGCACGTTGTCTGGCATGCAGCATTCGATCAGGCTGCAACTCCCCCCTCAGGCCCCTCGGCATGCACTTCCTTTTTGGGGGCCCATAGAAATTTTCTTTATAAATCAGTTGTTGGGGCCTGCAAGTTGCGCTATGTTGTTTGCGGTTGTTCGAACGCCGAGAGAGCAGGCAGTACAAGCCAAGTACAAAGCAAGTTGTTAAAATTCCTGTTTAAAGTTTTGTACGCACATGCAACCCTCTGGCCCCGCCGGACCCCTCTGGCCCTCCATCCGGCAGAAACTTCAAAGGAAGCTGCTGCTTTTGCTGCTGCATGTTTGCATTAAAGACGCATTTTGTTTGCCCAGCAGATCCCAGCCAAGACGATGGCCAAGACCGACGACGACGACGATGATGATGAGGACGTCCGCAGCGTGTTAGAATACACAACATGTAAGCCAACAAAACAGTTGGGGCCACTCATAATCAGGTTTTAGCCACGATCCACGAGGCCGGAGCAGTCTGAGCCCGGGATTCGAGCCTTAGCCGATGCCCAAAGGGAGTGAGCAACGTTCGGCGTCGGCGGCTCCAGCTCCAGCTTCAGCTTCGGGTTCAGTCTTAGCTTCAGCCTGAGCTTATTGCCTGCACATGATTGCACAAAAGAACAGCAGCGACTAGGCACAGTGTCCCTAGACGGTACAGTATCTAAATATTATAATAATAATTTTTTTAATATTTTATAATTTTTTAGAATTTAATCTAGCCAGGATTTCTGCTTTAAAAAGAATATTTAAATTAGGCTTGATTAAGCCCAAGTATCTTTGTAGCTTTTGTTAACCATCTATAAAAGTTTCCTCTACACACAGTGCCTCATTGGCCAAAAGCATGGCTCTCAGGTGGGCTAAAGCCAAAGCCAAAGAGTCGCGTCTGGGGCGGAGACGCTTTTGGCCAGCTTGGGCTAACTAAACAATTATGGCCACGGCTCTATGCGATCGCCCAGCGACAACAACGATGTGGATGTGGATGAAGATGATGAGTGCAGGGAGAGGACGAGGACAACCCGGGAGGAGGACACACGAGGAAGGAGCTGCTGCGGCACATCCTCCGCTCGTCCATCTAACTATCCACATATCTATGCATCTATACTTATTTGTATTATTATTTTGCTTTGTCTTCTCTGGCTTGTCCAGTGTATTCGTTTTCTCAGCTGCCGCTACACGAGAAGAAATGCTGCCAGAGTATCTAGGAGATACTTTTGTATATGCAAGCGGAGAGAAAATATATGAAAAGTCAAGGCAAAGGTCCTGTAATTTCATTTCTTGATATCTTGTTTGTAAATTTTAGTTGCAATTTAAATAATTGATAGCTTAACATTTCTTGATCTCTTTATATAAACCTAAATTTATATATATACATTTTTAATTAATACATTTCGTGTTTATTTTCCACTGTACTTTTCTAGCTGAGTTTGTCCTGGGTTCATTTTGCTTTCTGTTGATTTTTATTTGCTGTTTTTGCTATTGTTGGCTTTCGGTTTTATTTATAGTTAGTTTGGTTTTAACGCTTGCTTGTTTAGCTCGCTTGGTTGGCCTCCCATCCTTATGCCAACCTCCTCCTCCTCCTCCTCCTCCTGCTGCTGATGATGCCTGCGAGCTTAAAATCGTCATAAATGCATGGTTACCCACACACAACAACACACACACTGCACTCTGCACACCGCACATCAGAAACAGTACAAAACACACACAGACTGCAGAGGACGCATTTGGCCAGGCGAGGGTAATTGCATCTCCGAGGGCCGCTCGAAGAGTTTAACTCTCTTTCGGCGTATCTCAAGGATCTCGAGTATCTCAATCCGCCCGGTAAAGCGGGCCAAAACACACGGTTTGACCCACCCCCACACATCTCTCTGTCTCTCATTCATTTGAAGAAGGCAAAAATGCTGGCGAGTTTTATGTTATTTTTATTTTCGTCATATTCGAGTGGCTTTTTTATCCAGTTTGGTTTTCAGTTTTTATTTTAGCATATTTCTACCCTAAAAGGGGGATTTATGGAAGTGAATATAAGTCTTGAAAAACAATCTTTCCTCGTTTTCTAAATTTAAACTAGTTTCTGGAGCTTAAGCTTTAGATTTTCTTAGGTTTTACAAATATTTAAACAAGTTTAAAACGTATTTCAATATTTTTATTAACAATTTTGTTCAGACAGGGTATTTTCCACTTCCATCCTATTCAAATCTTCATTTTCCCTGCCTGCAATTCCAGGTTTTTGTTGCGGTTTTCACGTGTTGCTATTTCTGCACAGTTTTTTTCTGCTTCTTGGCAGAGCAACAATTTGCTCTTGTTTTTATTGTGACTACTGGCTGGCAGAGCCATGAATAAGCAGCATCTACGAAAATAAAAATATAAACAAAACCCACTAGCTGCAGCAGCCACATATTCGCCATCTTCTGTTGCTGCTGCTGTGCTGCCGGCGATTTGTGTGCTAATAATTCAGCATTTGTTTCAATTTTTTCCCTTTTGTGTTTTGGAGTGAGTTTACTTTGTTTTTGTCTTTTTTTGTGGTTCTATGTTAGCTACTTCTTTTTTGGTGTATTTTTGCTTCTGCTGCCTTTGCTATTTCTATTTATTTATGTTTTTTTCGGTGTTTTTTGTTTGTATTCTTTACATTTTTTGTTGGCCTTGCCGGCTTTAGTTTGCCTGCTCAAACATTGTAAATTATTTGCTGGTAGCGACACACATAAATACAGATACAATTTATCAACTCGGATGAGTTAGAGCTTAGCCCGGCCTCTGTTTATCTATCTTTTGTTGGACTTTTTTCTTTCCTCCTATTTTTTCTCCTCTTTTTTTGTGGCTGTTGTTTTTATTTACAGCATCGGCTCGTTTATCAAAAGTTTGAGCCTTAGTTCGGGGGGACATCATCACTTAATAATATTGACACTTCTTTGCGACTAATAGTGGGTATAGAATTCCAATAGCGATGATTACGATTACGAGCTGAAAACGACGGCTCAGATATATACGGATACAGGCAGAGAGACAGATACACAATCACAAAATTAAGTGATTATGTTAACCGGTCTCTCTCTCTCGCTCGGTTTCTTGCCATTATTCGTTCACCAAAACACAAATTTACATCAAAATTAACTTGTTATTTGCCCGACAAAAACAAGAACCACAAAGACACAACCTGAAACCGAAACTCGGCTCCAAGCTGACAGCCAGCCACTTCAGATCTCCATCCTCAGCTCCAGTTCTTCTTGAGCTCTTGAGCTCTTCTCTCACTCAGCCAATCTTGTATAATTTCGAAATTAGAGCTCATCATCAGCCCATATCAAAGTCGTTCTCTTCTTTTTATTTCGTATTTGGCGTCGGCGTATTCTTTCTTCTGGTTTTCTTGTGGGATAAATCGAAGAAATATCTCTAAACAGAGCATACTTTGCTTCGGCGGAATATATAATCTTATTATAGTTGAAATTAGCTTAATTTGCATTATTTTTGACTAGCAGAATGTGTCTAAAAAGATATAGAAATGTCCTATGATTGGATAATAGACATAAAGAAACTGAAATTGTATTATTCATTTAAGGAATTTGAATTTACATCATTGGCAGAAAACTTATCTTGATAGTAGATTTTGTGTTTCTTTTTAGTGTTCTTATTAATACCTTATGGTGTGGAATATATTTACACGTTCTAGATAAGTTTTTAGATATTTCTAATTAGCTGAATGTGTGGAGTTGACATAGGATTGATATATCTTGGCTTAAGGAACATAAAAAGTTTGAAATTATGTTGTTCATTAAAGGAATTTCTCTAAAGCGAATTAATTTCTTATGCAAAAGTTATCTAGATTTTTTTTAATAATATTTTACAGATAAGATAGGAATTAGTAATTAGCATTCTTACTGAAGTGCTTATAAGGTTTAAGGTGGCCAAAATAAGGAAGATACTTTTTAATAGATTAATTACCCAATTCAATTCTATGTACTTTATTTCAAGCTCAATTAAGTTTCTTTAAAGTTTAAATATTATATGTATATGAATGTATATGTATAAATATGTATGTTAATATCTTCATTGACTCTCTGTTAATTACAAGTTAGCTTTCCATTCAATTAAATCACATACAAGTTATTGCAATAATTAAACTCAAAATCAAATTTTCCTCTAATTGGATTTCCCCAAAACCAGCAGCGTCATGATATCCTCCTGGCTCTCATAATATTATTTGGCAATAAGCACGTGTAATTAATATTTAAGCCAAGTGGGCAAGTTCAAGGAACCAACTGCTTGGCATAACTTTTTGGCTGTTGCAACTATAGTAACATATATTGCGTATATTACGCATACGCCTGGTGGAGCAGGCAAAAGTTTCAATTAAGTGGCAAAGTTCAATTCCCCCAACTCTCCTGTCTCCTGTCTGGCTTATATAAATTATATTCACCGCATATACATATACGAATATAAATGAGCAAACTCAGCTAAATCTATCAGCATAATGGCTGGCAGATAATAGAAATCTCTAATTAAGGGCTCGACAATAGTTGACAAGCGTCCGTTGCCTGCTGGTGGGGAAGCCACTAAGCGGCTCACTCTCGCCCCAGACATCAAGATCTGGGCAAACAAAGGTGTCTGGTTTGGACTGGCCTGGTCTGGGTCTAGGGGGAGTTTGTACCAGCAGCAGAGTCAACGATATCACCCTCGTCCAGGCTTATTTCATTCATGTTTTTGTTTTTTACTAGCTGCACACATGCAAGGGGAAGAATGCGCAAAAAAAAGGGTTGCCACCAACCACCGAACCCACACGGTGGATTCTGTGAGGGAACAAACACTTGTGAGGGTCTCAAGTTCAAGTGCAGGCAGCGGAGCTTCTCCATCTTGGGCTTCCTTCCGCCTGCAGTCTAGACTCCGCTCTTCTGGACTCCTAACTCAGGCACAGGCCAGACTCAAGCAGCCGGGCAAGACAATCGGCCAGTGAAACTTGAATAAACATTAGAAGAAATGGCCATGGAAAGAAGGAAACATGAAAGACACATTGGTACAGGGAACACACAGAACAGAAAACCAAAAATAAAATGGTTTCAAGAATTAAAAATATATTATATAAAACTAGTATAAAAGTATAAGTAGTTTTATAATAAGAATTTAGGGTTTACCATTCTGATAAAAGCTTTAATAATATAAATATAGTTATGGTAATCTCTTTTCTAGGGTAGAATTTGGAGAACAATAATTCTTTATAAACAAAACTCTACTGTGTTTATGCAAAAATCCCTCTGGGAGTGCGAATTTTAATAGCCATGGGGTTCATAAATTTCAAATCTTTGGCCGACAAAGACATCAGAGTTGAGAGTTCGTTTGCTTATTTAAATATGAGCCCCAAGAAAGTCTAAAAGAGTCTGAGTTACAAAAAAAATAGCTTCGATTTGGCGACCGTGTACGTGTTGCACATATGTTTTGAAAATCTAAAAATTTGTCGGACGGAAGTCGCCAGCACTTAAGCAAATGTTCAGAGTTCAGAGTTAAAAGTTGAGAGCCACGAGCTGGGAGCTAAAGGGCAGCTGCTTATCGAGGTGTTTCTCAGCGGCCTGACCTTGTGCTGATTTTCTTTTACACCATTTTGTTGTATATATATTTTTTTATATACATATAAATTTTTTTTAAATGTTTTCATGATTGTGTTTATGCTTGTTGCAGCAAGAAACATTGCATGACTTGGGCACACAAAAAGTGGCAACAAAAAGGGAAAGATTGTTTTCGTTTTTTTTTTTTGTGTTGTGTAAATGTGTGCGGAAAAGCAAAGTTTGCCAAAGAAGAAAAGTTTTGTCACTTTGGTAGCTTGTTTTGGACATTTCAGCACGTTTAAACTAAGGGCTCTTTTTGTCTCTCACAACAGCATAATCTCAGGCAGCCTAGATAAACAATTATGGGAATAGTTTAGATAGGAGCTTTGGCTGGTATCTGTCGGTTTGATTTATTGCAGTGCTTAAAAGTCAGCTATTGCTGATAGATTAATTGGATATGATGGTGGGGATAATTATTTAAATGGGTTATCTTGCACTTAAGTTAGATAAAGATACATATAATGTAAGAAATTACTATGAGAACTTGTAGTTTTTATTTACAGGTCAAAAATACATGTTGTACTTCCCTTACATATTTCTCTAAAGTTTTTATATAATAAAAATATAATAAATCAACTTTATAACCCATTATTTAATTAATTGCTTGTAACAACTAAGATACGCCTCATTAAAAGTATCTTTACAAGTCTTTACTAATATCTTCAAACTCTTAGGCTCAATGTCAAGTGGGCTGTACTTGACAGCTTTGATTACCAACCGCAAATAGAGCAACTAATGTCAATGTAAATCACCTGTTAAGTTTGCCGCTCATTATCCATGATATTACAACCAAAAAAAGAGATCAGCTAAAAAACGCCAAGAAATGTAAACAAAAGTCGGGCCATTAAATCACGCCCTTGTAAACTGCGGCTTAATCGGATGTGCGTAGTCATTCGGATGTTGGCCTAGTTAATAATGCATTAGGCCAACATCACACACACTCGGCGTAGAGAGACATGTAAAACGCCAGTTGAATTGTCAATTTATACGAAAATTGTCAACAATTAACATTTAACGCACACAACACACACAAGACACGCCAAGTGGAGCGATTCCAGCCAGTCCGATAAGGCCAAAACGCTGTCAACTGTCAAATTTAATCATACTATAAAACGCAGGCCATAAAAAGCCAGGCTACAACGAGATGCGAGAGATGCAAAGCAATAAACAAACATCGAGGAAAATACAAACAAAAAATACAGCAACACAAAAGAAACGCCAACAATTTCAAACCGACGGACTGACATTATTTTGGCATGTTTTGAAGCTTGTGACAAACGCCTGCTTGAGTTTCTTTTTTGCTTCTTAATTTTTTTTGTTTCGGTGTCAGTGTCTCGTTATCGTGTTAATTTTTTCGGGTTAGCTGTTTTTAAGATATTTGTGAAAGTTCTTAGTAAAACGGTAAGCAAATTGGAATTTTTAAACTATATGTTGGTCTTCCGATGTCTCCAAGAAGAGCTAAACATCATAATAAATCGATTTTTTATATATATTTTTTTTGTATTAAAATCTAAGTTTAAGAAGCCCATAATTTGGATTCGGAAAGCTTTTCCTGTTAGTTTTCGTTAGGGATATAAATTTGCTTACTCAATTTATAGTATTACAAATTCAAAATTTTACTAAATTTTATATAAATTTGACAATTATAATATTAAAAAAAATGTTTTTAACATTTCTTTTTCTTTGTAACATGTCTAGATCGATTTATTGGGTCGGAAATGACACCTTCACTGATTTGCAAGCTTTTGACTAAAATTATAATTCCCGCAAGGGTATAAAAATAAATTATTATTTAGGAGTTTTACGGCTTTTAATATATCAATTGATATCACTCATTTTCTGAAAATATTTGTAGATTGAAGTTAATAATAGAATAAGAGATGGGAACACTGTAATGTAATTCGATTTGTAATCGATGACTGCTTCGGAAAACATCGAATTAACATACTTATTTTCAGCTCTGCTAAGAGGCGGTTGTTCTATTTTAAATTAATTATGTTGAGCCTTGCCTAAGTCTTTTTTTATATTTTAAATGCTTACTTATTAAAAAACACAAGGCAAGAATTTTAAAAACTAATTCATTCTAAATTGACTTAACGTAATAATATAAAATAATTGTCACACAAAATCTGTGTCAACACAAATTCCGCGAGTATTTCTTTTATTTTATCTTTTATTTCACTTCTAATTCTATTCTAATTATTTTCTATATCAGGCAATGGAATTTCCCTAGTTGCAGTTGGCTAATTAGCCAAAGCCCCGTCCCCGTGGCATTCACCTACCTGGGCCAGTCGTTGTGTTTGCTAGTTAGTCTATATGGCAAATGGCAGGCAACTTCCGTTTCCGGTGTCCGTTTGGCAGCCAAGTATCCAATTAGATTTGTTTTTTCTTTCTTTTTTCAGTCAGCTGCGCAGGCGTCACAGCGAAAAGTGGATGAAAGTGCGGATAACCAAAGGCCAAACTTTTCGCCACACAACTTTATTTATTTATTTTTGTTGCTGCTGCAATCTGCACTGGATATGAATTTTATATTCAAAATATATGATTGGCAGATGGATTTAAATATTTCATTTGCTGTGCTGTGTAATTAATAATTGATTTATTATTTATTTATATAGATTTTGCATAGAACATTTTTCTTTGGCACTTTTTGAAATGGGTTTTAAAACAAAACGGATGTGTGTGTGTGGTGCGTGTAGATGCAGGCACTTGAGAGCACAAAATAAGCACAGAATTTGTATGATTTTTCTTTTGAATTTTGTTTTGCAGTAGAAACAATTCCCGGCGTTTGGGTGACTTTCGCGAAAATCTCGCCAACGGAAAGCGCAATGCAGGCGGCCGCGAAAATGCGTTTGAACGAACGTCAGAAAGCGCTCAACTTGAACTGAACAAAAGTATCTTGAACCGCTGCGAACGTATCTCAATCTGCGCTGCGCCAGCATAAGCGGCAACAGCGCTGCTGGCGTCGACGCAGTCAGCAACATTGCTGTAGGTTTGTTTCGATTCCACAAGGGGAATGTTTTGAAAATCGAAACACTCATTCCCATTTTATTCCCGTCCACTCACTCGAAAAACCTGCTTGCGCGCCCAGTGCTGCCATGCTATGGTACACTCACTCTTTCCTTGAGTATTTTGAGTGAGTTTACAAGAAAATACATATTGTTTGTTGGTAAATATCAAGATTTATTTCTTTAATATATAAAATTTTCCTTAGTTAGTAGTTGTTTGCAATTTTTAAAATAGTATTTTTTAGTGTCTAGCTATATTTTTTCGAATATAGTAAAATCTTGCTTTTGAAGTTTTGGCAACACTGAATGGCACTCACATGAGTCGAGTGGAATGCGTTGGAATGGAACGAGTGGAGTGCAGAACAGGTTTCGTTTCGAGTGCCTTTCGAGTTAATTACTCAATTATGCTCCTCTACGCTGATAAAAAAGGAGTGCGGCTAGGGGACTATTTTTAAATGGTTTTACAGATATCTATAAGTCTTACCTAAAAGAAAGAAATATGTTCTAAGAAGTTTATATTTTCAGGGCTACGATAAACTCTAAGTTTTGTTTTTTTTTAACCATCATTAAATACTTAAACATTTTAAAAAACGTTATTAACATAATAAATAATAATAATTTAAGTCCGGTGGGCAAGGCAAAAATACTTCTTTAAGCTTTAAAATTCTCAAGTGCTAATTTATAAAATTTGCATATTTAAAAATGAATAGGTCTTGAAAAATATGTATTTAAATTTTAAATCTAAGCATTTTAAAAGTCTTATTAGCAAAATATTCATTTAAATGGATTTATCAAGCTAAACAAATATTTTTTAAAGTATTCAAGCGTAACCTTATTGCTCTTATTAAACCTTTTCTACCAGTGTACCCCAAAATAGGCACGTATTGCAACTCCAGTTGATATGTCTGCCTGCAATTTAGTAGTTTGGCTGTATATCTATTTTTTTTTACAAATTTATTGTTTTTTATCGGCCAGAGTTCACAGGTAGAAGGCAATTGAGATTTTTCATTTCTTTACCAGTCTTTTGGCGCTGGGGATTTATGGCTCGAATCTGATGGGGCTGAGGCGTCAATTTGATGAGCGTGTGAAATGGCTGGGCATCGTAGGGATCGGAAAGATATACTACCCATGTATAGAGACACTCACCGATCTGGGATCTCATAGTGTGCAGTTGGACTCTAATTAGGTTGAGCGAGGGATGTGACCTCCAATCAACCTGAATTTGTTGGGATATGCTTACACAGTTAGAAAAATTAATAAAAATCAGACCAATGAAGTATTTTTGTAATATTTCCAATTCCAACAACTGTTGAATCTCGGAATTTATTTAATTCACATACAGATGCAGTTTTGCTTTATTGAATTTTAAAATTTCATATTCAAAGCAAAGTATCTTTCCCTCTAAAAAACAAAAAATAAAATTTGTGTTGCTGCAATTCATTTCACAGCTTCAAGTATTCATAAATATTTATGTGACAAACTCTCCAGGTCCTACCAATTTTTCCACGAACTCCTCTTTCTCTGCCTGGCACTTGCCTCGTGCTAATTTAGTGTTTCTACTCAAATTCTTTCACTTTGCAAATTTGCTACGGTACTTTTTCCGGCTCAAAGCATCAGCTGAAAGCGAAGTTTCAGCCAGGCTTCAGTCAAGCCTCAGCCCGAGGAAAACTACCAAAAGCAAACATATTTATGCGAAGCAACGTGGCCGGAGCACTTCAAGGCGATGCCGCAAAGTGGGGACGAGTGCGACTGCCAGTGCGAGTATCTGTGACAAGTGTCTTTCATTAGCATAAGTAAATCTCCTCGAAAATCCTCAAATTTATTTGTCAACACTTGACAATTTCATTGTTGACGTCCCCAGAAGGGGCGCAGCTGTAACATCTACCCGGCAAATCATGATTTGTGTCTTGCATGTGTCAAGCCTCCCAGCTATTGGTAAAAAAAGGCAGAGAGAAACTGGCCAAGACAATGCCAGTGGTCACAGGGAGATGCAGATGGAGATGGAGTTCCCAACTCCGGCTTAAATCAAAGGCAAATATTTAACCACAAACACTGCAATCTCTTTGATTTTTACTATCCGAAAAAACGGAAAGAGTTGAAAGTTAGGAGAGGATCGAATTGTGAAGTAGTTCTTGCCGATTCCCCTCTCTTTTTGGCACACATTTCGAGTAGTTGAGCTTTATGGCCATGTTTGCGTTGTAAAAATATTTTATGTCATATTTTTTACGACCATATCAAAGTTTTCCATTAGGACTTGTGCATACATACATATGTGTTTATAATTTATGCTTAGTACCGAGATGACTAAACGAATTACACAAGATTCATTAAGGATTTAGTGTGGCCACGGTGAATGGGAATCGATTTGGAGCTCAGAAATTCCTTAGTAAATATATTTATGGCCAAAGGCTGGATTACTTTTTGTGGATAAATCTTAAATTTAATGGAAAAGCGCTAGGGAGAAGTCATATTTATAAACTATTCATCTGGGATTACTTTTCTTGGTACGAGACACTTTATCCCAGTCTGCTTTTTCCTGGAAAATGAAATATATTTCCCTTTCTCATGGTCTCCCCTTGTTTTCCTATTAGTTTTCCGGCTTGGCCTTGGCTAATTGCCCTAGTAGCACATCCTGGCAGTCGAGACAAAAGCCAACTAGACCAGCTCAATGGGTTTTGGGAACTTCCTTATCTGGCTTATCGCCCCCTGTGTCAATGTCGTCATTTCTGGCTAAGAGTCTGAATGTCTGGCGGAGCTCCGTTCGGGTCTTGTCTTGGTCGTCATCGTCATGGCGGCATTATGGCCAACACTTCATTACCAACAAAGCCATTGCCATTCATTAACAGCTGCGGCTTTGTGGACCTGGCTCGCTGGCTGCGTCCGCTGTCTTGGCCGGGTTGCTTTGAGTTTCTGCTGTCGCCGCAGTAAAAGTTGGCAACGGTTTACTGCAGGTCTCGTGGCGGGTCTTTTCTTTGCCTCCCATAATGCCAACGTAATCTCAAATTACTGCAAATTTTCGCTGCTCACCTTTTATGCGCTTATTTATTTTATTGTGCATCTTCATTGCACTTTTTGTGTGCAAGCAAAAGCCCATCTGCATTCCCATCGGAATCGGAATTGGGGATGTGAGATGGAAAAAGGAAATCGGAAATGGGAAATATAGAATCAGCCGATGTATCCAAGGTTGTTTAAATTTATAAATTAATTTATGAGTTTAAACATATATAATAATTAAATATGTTATAACAAAAACGATTACAATTGATTATACATCGTTGCTTGTACCATCACTAATTGGAATCTCCCGCTTATTTCGGACCGTCTCCAACTGCACTGCGTTATGTTGTAAATCTTGTATTATTTTGATTGTTGCGCATTTTTATTGTTGCCTCCAATAATCTGGCTTTATGCTGCTACCAATAAGCACCGCAGAAGCGCATTTCCGCAATTTTCCGCAGATTTCCAGGCGCCTTTGGCTGCAATGGCGACGACGACGACGACAGGTGCACAAATGCTCCCCAGAATGGGCGTTTGATTGAGCTTCCCCCCTGATGTACTTAATGATTTGTTTAACTCCCTAGAAAGAAAACTGTAAACTGAAAAAATAAGAAAAACGAAGAGGGGAAGTACCAAGCTCAGTCCGCAGGCAAATGCCATTGAGGCGGGTTTATCACCGCGATAAGCACATAAATAATGAAGGTTTCTGCAGGCCATAAACACGCTGGATGAGTCGGCAAAGTCAGCAAAGTTTTTTGCTATTTACACAAGGGAAAATAAAGGCCATTCGAACTTGGGTAGTAAACAAGTTTTAATGGACAGGAGATCCTTTAGAAGTTGGGCATTTCTGAAAAGGAAGCTGCCCTAATTCTTAATTTCTAAATTTATTCTTCAGCCTTGAAACTCTTTGCCAGGAATATTTTCATAAATATCCTGGAACACCCCAGAAATGATTAATTTATTTAAAATATTATACCCTTTTCAAGTTATATTCTTCTGAACTTTTTTCCAAGTGCACTAAGCTCTGCAATAAATTGATTTCTGTTGCTTTCACTTTAAAGATGTAAAGGAATTACTTGCATTTCTGATTTATCAAATAAATTCTATTCAAAAATATGTCTCCATTTCTTTCTACCACCTGCTCTCTCGCACCTGTTCCGTTGCATTGGGCTTAAGCCAGGCACACCAAATTAGGACTTGTGACAATTGCTATACATACATCATCATCATTGGGCCGCACTTTAATTGTGCCTGGCACTCAATCTTTCAATCACGCCAGCCGCGGGAATCGGCGAGGGGCAGCTATGTGGATTACATGCGGACGACTGGACTGCAGGCTGGAGGCTGGAGGATGTAGAGGCTGCCAGGCAATATAATCTATATAATCATAAGAGCGGTCCATGTTGTAACATGGCTGCTGCCCCCCTTCGCTCCCCAGAAGCCTCACGCATTTGCGACATGTTGTCAACTCGAATTGCGTTCGACTGATTGAAGGCAGCCAGCCAGCCAGCCGGCCAGAGACCATCCTATTCCATCTTATAAGATCCCAGTCAGTTTAGTTTAGAGCCATCCTGATTCAAAGCTATTTTACACAAGGAAAAATAATAGTTTAGGGACATTTTTAAAGATTTGTAGGGGATTTCATGATAATATATAATTTTGTAAGTTAAATTATTTTTCATTTTACATCAGTTTTAAATTGTTGGTACTTCTTTTATGCATTTAAAAATATTTTCAATGCTTTTCTTTATAACAAGATAAGTGTTTAATCAATTTTGTTTATATTTGTAGCTAAATATATATTATTTTCATTATACATTTTCCTCTAATCGCTTTTTTCTTTATTTTTACTAAGTGCATTTCTATCTCCATCGCTCAGCCATGAGCCTTGGACAAGTTGATGGGCCAAAGCCAAAGCCAAAGTCAAAGCCGCGGCCCAAAGTCGGTCTACAATGTAGCCAAGTGGCCAAGCATTGCATGGACTCCCAAGGAACTCTTCTCTCCGCCACCAGACAGGTTTGTCGCCTGTCGCCAATGGAGAGGAGATGGGAACGGATCTTCAAGTTGGAGTTGGAGTCGCAGATGGAGCTAAAGTTAGAGCCGCAGCTGGGTGAAGACTTAGTCGGGCCAAAGAAGAGGATTCCTTGTTTTTGGGTAGGCGTCGCGCAGATTGATCAACAGAGCAGGACGTTTGTCTAAGACTTGGCCTGCCTTGTTTACGTTTTAGGTTTGCACTGTCATGGATGGAGACCAAGCACAGAACAGGAGGGGATTTGCTTTACGTTCAAGGTATTTAATTTTTGAGAATTTTCTGAGTTACTTAAAACCATTCACATAAATAATAATGGCTAGTTTTTATGGGAACATACTACACTCAAGATATAGTTAAGAAGAAATAAATGTTTATACATTATTTCTGGCTCTCCATTAAGCTTAATTTTATCCTTTTAAATGAAGGAAAATTTTAAAGAACTTATACAGATTTTTATAAACATTGAATCAACCCCAATCCGCTCCTGTTACCTGCTCCACCTTCCTGGCATCGCCGGCATTTAAAGTAATTTCGCCATCAATCTTTCACTTTTGCACTCGTTTCGGACAGAGTCGCTCCTCTCGTTGGTCATCTGCCAGAGTCACTTAGTTTGAGGAATTGCCAGAGCCAGAGTCATCGGCAGAGTCCGATCCAGGTCCCATTCCTCGGAATGACCTTGTCCGCAATGATGTTGATGTTGTCGTCGTCGTGGTCGTCGTCGTGCGTTCTGCCCACTCACCTGCGGAGAGTCCCTGCATGCGTAAAGTTTATTTTGATCTTGGTGTCGTCTCCGCGATTTGCATAACTTGTCAGGCCCATCCTCTCGAGCGGGATGCTGAGGAGGAGCTGCGACGGGGTCCATTGTCAGTATCAATAAATATCAACGCGCCAACTGAGCGACAACTTCTTCTGCGGCCAGCCTCGGCGTGGAGCGTGGAGCGAGGAGCGAGAGCCTGATTCCATTTGGCAGTGATGAGTGCCAGTCCTTTCATGAACATTTTGCTATTTTATGCACACCGATATAAATGATCTTTTAATTAATATCACTTTAGATAGTCCACAAATTGATGGAGCATTCTTATTATGCAAAGTGATGTTTACGATTATTACCAGGGCGGATCCTTGTCCCAGTCCCAGTCGGAGTTCCAGTGCAGGTCCAACTCCAAGTACCAGTTTCAGTTTCAGTTTTCGTTTTCAGCTCCACTTGGGTTTGGCTTTAAATATTTTTAATGACACCGCGACGGGATTAGGGCCGTTCGATCCCGGCTAAAAGTTGATCCGACAACTCGGCCTAGGCCTAGGCGCAGTGCTTTGGGGCTGCCAATGATAATCGGATCAGATTACCATTCAGATAATGCTAAAAGCTTTTTGCAATTTGCACTACAAATTTGTTTAGCAACCGGGCCGCGATTTGAACAAAGTTTTTTTGCACTTAACATCCGAGGACAGTTATGGGGATAATACCTATTAGTGGAGTCAGTATATCCTTTTTTCTGGACTGCAAACAAGATCAACTTTTTGACTTCACTTTCATTAATGAAATATTTATTTCCTACAAAATATCTAAGGATTCGCCCCGCTTATTTATCTTTAATCAATTTTAATTCAACAAGTTTTCCTGATATTGAGATTTTTATTTATTTTCCTTTTCGCTTTACCATAACTTTCTGTTCAGAATTTCTCTTTCTTCTTTCCCACATAACTTGAAAGCTTTTTCTATACTCATTTTTACCCAAAGCAGCCGCGATAAAGATCGCAAATGGAATGCAGACGCCGCTATTTCGGAAAATAAAGTCATTAAATGCTATTACAAAGCGTAATTGTTCACAAATTATACAGGAGAGCGGGGAACGAACTTCCTATATACATATACCCTTTTCTTGAACCGAAACAATGTGCGCATTACACCACTTGGGTATCTTAATTATAGGCCTAGGAGTGCCACACCAGAAACCGGGGATACGAGGGGCAAACTCACCTGGTGCACCTGTCATATCTGGCTGGCTGCCGCTCCCGTCCAGGAAAACGAGTGCAAATGAGTGACACTTGGGGCTTACTTTTTCCTCCTGGGCTTTGGGAATTTGCATAATAATATTTTTATTACTTTTATGCAAGGAGAAAATATGAGAAATTTGTATTATTAATGTAATTATATTATTTAAAAAGGAGAGAGTTTGTAATAATTTTTGTTATAAATATGATTTGACAGTACAAAATGTAATGCCCCTTTGGGAAAGTAAAGATAGTATTTCATACATAATTTAAGACCTATTAATTTTCTCTCTGTACTCGGAGTACCCCCATTACAACACTCCCTCCGACTCATATGGCTGGCAATTTGGTCTCCGAGCCCGAACAAATGCTGGTTAATATTCAATTTATTACAAATCATCATCGCCTCCATTTAAGGTTTGCTACTTACGACTGACGGAGTCGTCGCTTCCCTTCAAGTTGAACTCTCAACTGTGACGATGCTCCAGCTCCGCGTGTAAGTAGTCCGCTTTTCTGCCAACTCATCGGCGAACGGCTGGAGTCTCATGTGTCCGGGGGAACTTCCTGACAAACGCGGGAGGGAAATACTGCTCCGAATACAAACACAACTCCGGCGGAAATTGTGTCATGATTATAGACTAAAGCGCCCATTTAGTTACGCCTTATTATTTCCAATTCCTTTTCGGATCCAGGGGACCCCTTTGAATTGAACTCGGCCTAATTGAAGTTGTGTGGAAATGACTTGGACCTTTTTGCTGTCTAATCTCTTCATTATGAGTACTCACTGGGGCTTAATTCGGTTTCGATTCGTTGTCTATTCTTGGCCTGACTTTGTTCGCTTTATGTAGTTTGGTAATTGGTTTGGTTAATTAACTAAACTAAGCCAGAATTGGTGGCTATTTTAGATGATCTTGTATATCTGTTAAACGAGATCAGGCTTTAAAAGGAGATCAATCAACTGAGTTGAAAGATATTGGTAATTAAATTGTTATAAATTGTAAGGTGTTTTATTTTTAAAATGGATCATTGAAATACCAAAGTATCTTTTATAGAATTACTATATTTAATATCTCTGCATCTTTAGCCTGAGCTCAATTGGTTTCAGACCCGCTATTTATTAGCCATCATAGCTTAACCATTCCGGCTCATCAATAGTCCAGCAGGCGTTTCATAACCCGTTAAGGAAGCCGCAGCCAGACTGCGGATGATGGCCAGAGAATTAATCAACACGAAATGAGGAATTCTGATGTGTGGCACTTGCTTCTAAGCTTTTCCCATCAATTAAACGCTCGGACTACCGCCAGGAATCTCTCTCTAGAAACGGCACATTGTCTTAGCCAAATTAAAATGGCCAACTGCGGTCGACACCTGGCAAGACTCTCGCCGATTTTTTCGGTGCGCATGCGGAAGCGTTTTTCGCGTCATTTTTCATGCTGAAATTTAATAAAGAAAATTAATTTGTGGACATTTGACTCGAGGCGAGACACAAAATACAACGGCAAATAAAAAAAATACAAAAATAAAGAGAAGCTGGCGCGCATCCCCAAGTAAGACCCTCTCAAACACAGACTTTGATCGATGGCACTCATGATGCTGCAGGCGAGCTTCCATTCCACCCGAGAGCCACCGCGAGCCACCGCGATCCAGCCGCCAATCTCCCCCAGTTCCGACGACAAATTCAAGTTGGTGAGTATGCCTTGGCCCAGTGCATCTATCTGCATCTGGGCAGCCTCGAACCTGGAGCACGGAGCCTGGAACCTGCAACGGGTGCCGCATGAGTTGCAAGTTAGCGCAATTAATTTATTTCAACACGAATTTAACTCTCATCGGGCCCGCTCAGCTCTCAGCTCACTTCATTTCACTTCACTTCACTGCACTTTATTCCCAATGCGTTTTACATCATTCTTACGACTCTGTGACTGCGAGGAGGCGCAGACTTAGCATTTATATTGTAAAAATTTTGTCGTTACCTTATCTAAATATGGCCATTGCATATAAAGACCCGCCATCCGCGAGGGCAGCAGCGAGCACTGAGCAGCGAGCAGTTCGCCACAGGATCCAATGTCCGCACTATAGACTTGGGTTGAAGGGACACTGCGAAAATACAGGGATATAAATGTGTAAAGTTAACAAGTCTAAAATTGTGGAGTAGAAAGGCTACCTCTTTAAGGTAGAGGAAGGTATACAAAGGAAATTAATTCTCTGTCTTGAAATATACTAGTTCTTTAGTTATTTTTCACTCCAGAATTTATTTATTATTTTCTTGTGGTATTTAAATATTTTATTAAGCAAACTCTGTACTAGTTTTCCACAGTACACTTGTCATCCGATGCTGCGTCACTCATTTTTGCACAGTCCATTAGTTCGCGGATGCAGTCGGCGCTGAAGGTTGTTCCTGCCGTTGTTCTCGTGGCCGCCGTCCATGTCTACCGGTTTGACAGTCGCTCACTCGCAGTTCCACCAGTCCCATTCCCAGTTGCCAGTTGCCAGTACCAGACCAAGACCCATTCCCATTCCTATTCCCAGTCCGAGTCTCACTCCCAGTCAGCAGTTTTCCAGCTCCATTAGTTGCTGCCCCCCTCTCGATGGCGGCTTGTAAGCGGTTCCTGCTGGGTTTATTTTAAGCTCTTCTGGGCGCGTCCTTACCAAGGGCTAGGTTCTCCTGGACCTCCTCCCTGCCCCCTCCTTTTGTATGTAATTTTCGGTTATGCCAAGTAATTTGAGATCGCGCCACACGCGCGGCCTTTAATGACTTCATTAAATGCGCCAAACTAGTTTAGCGCGACTGGTTCCTTGGGTTCCCTCGGCTCCCTCGGCCGGAGCTGGACAACTTCCGATGATGACTATAAAATGATTCCTCGAGGGCATTCCTCAGTTACTTGCTGCCACTTGAAGTGGTCCGCTGGCTGTTGTGCTACTTGGACAAGGACCCAGAGACCACCTTGCCAGCCTGTCGAATCCTTTCCGCGCATAACTCAACATGGCGAGGCTCCTAAATCTCCTTGACAACATTTTACCTGATCCCTTTGGCTTAATGACTCCAACTGGATGATCGTCGTCGCTCTCGTAAAATGTAAATTTTTCAGTTAGCCGCTTGATGAGTTGCGAGGGACAGCAAGGAATATATATATATAGCATCAACGTGATGATCTAGGACGAGCGAGATGCACAGGGGGAAAACTAGAGTAGATTCCAATATAATTAAATGTGCAGAAAGTAGCTTTATTATTAATGATCTCAATGCTTTTTTAATAAAATACGAACAATATCTACGAATATTTAAATATATTTAAATCTTAATAATTACCTTATTAAATTCTGATCCTTGGATCCTTATTTCCCACCAGACTTTTCTGCCCTGCACTCCACAGAAGTCTGTGTCCATTTACCAGCAGAGTCGTTACTCATTCTCAGGGCCGAGGACAACGTGGAGTATGTGTCTGCGGCTGGCGATGGCCTGGGAAAGGGATGGGGCATGGTCATGGGATTCGGGATGCTACATGAAGGGGTTGCAGCACCACTGCCTGGATAATTATGACGTTGCAACAATTCCAGCGTGGCGGGCAGAGCTTAGGAGACGTGTTCTGGGATTGCGATTGTGATTGCAAGTGTCTGGGTGAGTCTGGAGTGTGTGCATGTGTGTGTGCCCCAAGTGACAGTGCAACATGATTGCTCTCGGGCTCGCCACATGCCACATTTATCATTCGTCGAAACGTTGAAAAATTAGTCATTCCTTTATTTTACACCCAAATGCCGAGAGCTCTTGGCGCAAACCAGTTGAGGAGAGGCCAAGACTATGCCAAGAAAAAATCCTTCTTGCACTTACCGAGGTACAGTGGATGGTGGCTAAGAGAGAAAAAGAGGAGTGGTCTTTAATTGGAGTTTGAAATTTTTGTAACAAGAGATGGAGGAGTTTTTTTTTTGATGAAATTTAATTTAAATTTTACAAGATTATAAAATAAGTTTAAATTGGTAAGCAACTTTGTATAGCTTTTTCTAAGCAGTTTATTAAAAACACATGCTACATCGGTGACAAATTCAAACTACTCAATGCGGTTTGGCTCTTTGTTTAAGCTTAAGTTTTGATATCCTGTTGCTCTACGAGTTGTGGGTTCCATCTAAAAGAATTCCTCGTTACCATGTCCCACCTGTACCCTGTTTGGTCGCAGCTTCTCAGGCTCGTGCAGCAACAACATGCAAATGACTCTTTTAATTTTTATGAATTTCTCTGATTACGAAAATTGCTTCTGGGCTTTGACTGGGCAGCACACCAGGCACAGAGCACCGAGCACACCACCGCCAGCACCTCACCAGCATCCTGAGTTGCACTCGAGACTGGAAGGAAGCGCCTGAGCATGATGCATCGCGCATCTTCATTAGTTGACGCTGCTCCGATGTCAACCCGGGCCAGCGGCAGCAGTAGGAGCAGCAGATCCGATCCTCCCTGTGCTTGGCCATCATCGTTTTAGGCCCAGTTTGGAATACCGCTGGCGGCGGGTCTCTCGGACCGTGTTTGCCTTTCCTGTCGCATGTTCATGTCTAGGCCAAGACCGAAGACCAGGCTGGAACTCTCGTTGGCTCATTGGTGTTCAGCTCGTGGGCTCGAATGGAAATTACAAACCAATAAATCATTGAACGCCGCCACTCGAGGAGCTGCCGCCGCTGCTCTGCCCACATGGATGCGCCGCATCCTTCACCTGCTAAGTTCCACTCCTCACAGCCACCACTGTAATTAGTTGAAATTGTAATTCATGGCGCTGGATTAGATAAAAATCTGCTGCCAATTAGTAATGCACTTGGCCGTGAATAACTTCATATGGCCAACGATGGCGTCTAATACGCTTATGTCTCTATTGGCCCGATCTAGGTAAAGCCCTCGAGGTGTTTTTCGGTTCTTGGAAACGAAGAAAATATGCATTGGCAGAGTGAGTTGGTAGGGGGGAAAGTCTTGACTCTGACGAAGGGAAAAGCGTGATCTTATATATAGTCTAACATATCGCTCTCAATATTGAATCATGAAGTTTTATTAAAGAAAATCGGACATGTTGGAAAATATTGTAGGATATTATTATTTAAGTCCGAGGCTTGCAACGCAGTGAAGGAGTCTTTTTGACCATGGAAAGTATATATTTTCTTGATCAGCAACAACTGAATCGATTTAGCCATGTTGGATAAGAAAAAAATATTGCCCATTTTTTCAAAATTTTAAATTGCTAAAATTTTTAAAAATTTACAACATTTTTAATTTTTAGAATTTTAAACTCAGCATTCAGATTGTTTATCGATTTATGGAATGTTCATAGGTTAGGTATTTTTTAAGTCAATCTCATAACCCAATTGAAAACAATCGACGTTATTTTTAGACAGCATGCTTTGCCTTAAATTGGCAAACATTTGACAACTTATAATTTTGAATTCCTGACCCACCTTGTAAATCGAAACTTATCCATTAAGTCTGTTAGGAAAAACAGAACCCATAGAGACGGCAATAATTTGGATTTTTGCCATTTAATTTGGGGCTTTTGGTTCAATTACTCAATACACTTTAAATGATTATCTGGCAATCTCTCAGCGTTTCGACTGCCAAGAAGTTTATGAAGCCCTGGCGATCATATCTCTCTCTCTCTCAGCGGCTGCTGCCAATTCTAAGCTCTGTTAGCCATGCCAGAGACCGCGTTGCAATTGTCGTAGATCAGGCCGCAGCAATTGACCCCTCACGACCACCGCCACTGCGGCTACTCAGTGATTTAGCCTTGTCTCGACTTCGCGGAGACCAATTAGATCCTTTAAGATCCAATCAGCGGCCGTTTGCCGCCTGACTCAGCCCCCGCGGCATTGCCGGCCATCGACGCACAATGGCCGGAAAGATACAGATACGTTGCGAAAATCAACTTTTTGATGACA
>JAEIHY010002760.1:0-11543 GCA_018904565.1 Drosophila tsacasi
TTTTTGTTCTGCTTTTTTCTGTAGCTTTTCTCTGTGTGAGAGTCGTTGGAGCGAAATCAAAAGGCGAGAGTGAATTGAACCGTTTGAAAAGTGGTGAAAAACAACTGGAAAAAACTTGCCAGGCTTTCCGCTTGCCACTCGCCACTCTCCACTTGGCCACTTTCCACTTTCCGCCTTCCGTTTCCGCTTTTTCCCCCAGTGACATTTGTTGCCATTACGTCTAAATTGGCTGCCAGGACTCTCGAGTGGTAAACGCTGTGTTATTGTTATTGTTATTGCCCAGTATCTCTCCCTAGCGCTATCTCTATCCCGCTATCCTTTGCTTCTGCCCATTGATGCCTCTCCCTCTTCCGCAGGCCGAGAGCAGGGACAGCAGAAAAAATAAAGGACGAGAAAAAATGAACAAACGACGTGCGAATAAATTGACAATTTCATCAATTTGTCGTGTCGACGTGTTTACCATTTTAGCCCCTATCAGCCAGTCGGGACTTAAAGTCGATGGCAGCCTCAGTTATCGTTCCGTTTCTGTTTCTCGATCGATAGTACTTGGCCCGCCATTTAAGTTGTTCGAATTCACTGCGAAAAACCAATGACTAATTAAAATGTAAATAAGTGAAATGACTCTGTAATAAATTCAAAGGGGAAATTATAATACAAATAAAAATAATGAACAAATCGAGGGTAATAATTACATTTAAAACTAATGAAATTATAATCAATTCATATGTAGAGATACAAGTAAAGTAAGTAAACTAAAGATGTATGTACATGTATCGAAGGGAGAAGTACTTGAAATTAATGCTTTCTAAGCCTTTTTAAATATTTTATATAATTATTAGTATTGAATTAACTTGTACTGTTATTATTACCACGCAGTGAAGGAGTCATTTCCGACACTATAAATCATATATATTCTTGATCAGCATCAACAAATAAATTGAAATTTACTATACAGTTTTATTAGAATTTAAAAAACCACTCAGAAACGTTTTCCAAAATCATTTTTGGCTTAGTTATCATACTTCTAAGCTTTAATTTGCCCAAAATTAATGGAGGATAAATATTTAAATTTTATTATTGCCATTATTATTAGTGCTTCTGTTATTGTTATAATTTTTTCCAAGTGCTGTTGCTCATCTCCCGCACAGACTCCCTATGCCCCGGTTGACCGTCTCGGATATCCGTTTGTGATTCGAGTCCCGAGTACTGAGTACTGAGTGTCCTTAAGCCATGCAATGGAACAAACTTTGTCAGCAACAAGTTGAGTGCTCGTCAATCACCCGTCGACCGAACTATATATGTATGTATATGTGTCTCCTATATATATGTACGGACAGGGGCTATGTAAGGGGCAGCTAGGCGGGTCAAGGGGTACGTTGTCCATGTCAATTAAAGGCAAACATCAGGTGAACCTAAGTCATCGAAATTAGGCCTATTCGTGAGCTCTACAAAGGCTGTTTAGATATGGGATTTTAGCTTTTCAAATTGCCAAGGCGACGAAGAAAACAGTTTTAGCTTTTGATCTTGGTCAGAACTGATTAAATATGATTGAATGATAAATGATTTAATTATTTAAATACTAACTAACAGAACAAAAAGTAATTTTTTGAATATATAGCAAGGTTTTCTTATTGAATTTATGGTAAAAACGCTTAATTGTATTTAAAGGAACGCTTTAATTGTTATAAATAATTGTATATGAAATATTCCTGCTATTAAAACCGATCAGAAATTAGGCAACAGAAAAATAAACGACAAAAATTCTTTGCCCACATTTTCCTCTATCATTTTCTTTTTTTTTTTAGGTTTGCCCTGGCTAATTGTGTGGCTAAAATGTTTTTTATTTTCATTTTCCCCTATCGTGTCACACTGCCATCTCAACTTCCAGCGGCAGCAGCTATAACAATTCCCAAAACAACAACAACAAGAGAAACATTCACAACAACAAAGAGGTCAAAAGTGCGGCAACGGAATCTGATGGCCGAAAACAAAGTTGGTGGAAAAAGTGTGCCGGAAGGAAACCGCTGAGTTTTCCGTTGTCCCCCATAAAATGTTATACATCCTGAACTAGGACGCTGCATATTTGGCCAATGTATCTAGCTGTCTCTGTCTGCCATCTCGTTGGCTGTCTCTTTTACTCCTCCGTCTCCTTTGGTTCCTCTGACACCACCTCCACCTCCACCTCCCCCTCCGTCAGTGCGGTGTGCGTGAGTTTGGCGGGTTTAAACGCAGTTTTTATGGCCCCACTTCCGTTTTGTTTTATTCATTCGCGCACAATTTGCGCTACATTATTGTTTTTATTATTCGGTTACACACACGCACACATGCACCCAACTCTTTTTATTTAATTTTCACTCGATTTAGCAAAAAAAAAATTATACCCTATGAGAAAGGGGTTACAGCCTCTTAAAAATCAGGTAAAGGGATTCTATGGCAATAATTTACTCTGCGAAACTCTACAGCTCAGAAAACAAGTTTTAAGACACGAACATTAAATATCAAGTTAGTATTCCTAAAACTTTGTTTTATTTATTATATATTTCTCTAAAAAATATTTAAATATATTTTTATTAAATCAGAAATTAAACTGTTTTATCATTAGAATTTAATAATTAATCAAATTCATTAGTATTTTAGCTTAATAATAGAAATAAATTTTTTTAAGACATTACATATTAAATGTTATATCGGTACTTTTAAAACTTTGATTTCCTTTTTATTTATTTCTTTAAAATAATATTACATTTCTTTTGAAATTTTAAGGCATTAAAATTACATTTAAGTCAATTCCTTGAAATTTCAAATTTATTTATTATTTATTTACAAAAAATATATTTTAAGACATTTTGACTAATTTAGAAGATTTTAATAAACTCTAGCTAAGTTTATATTAATGTGTATATAAGTTTTTAAGTAATTAAAAAATACATTTCAAATCAGCACTCTTAAAACCTTTGATTTATTTTTATTTATTTCATTAAAAATATATGTTTTTTAATTAATATATTAGAATGCATTTAAAAATTTGTTAGCTAAACTAGCATTTAAAAAACAAAAGGAAACAAGTTTTTAAGGCCTTTATAATTTGAAATCTGTGCTCTTTAAAATATTTATTAAACTCCTGCAGACACAAAATAACTCTCTAATTTGCCCAGCAACTTAAATAATTTAATTATTTACCAGCTATGTTTGTTTTCAAGAACATTAGACCAAATCCACCTTGCCGTTTCCAGGACTTTATTCCGCAACAGGAATGACTTCTGGGCAAGTCCAAGTCAACAAGGATTCAGCTCCTGGACTGTGGAGCTGCCATTATGAGTGAAAACAAAACGGCTTTGCGAGTGCAAAACTAAATTCAATTACGATGAAATTTAATTAATAGAAAATTGCAAAGGAAAAAGGCACAAAGTTAGCAACTTGAAGATGGCAAACACCTGCCACGCCCCTTACCTTTTTTTTTCTTTTATTTTTTTTTTTGCTTTCTGGGTTTTGGCAAAGTTCCATTACGTTGAGTGTCAATTAAGTAATCGCTAAATTGAAATCTCATCGGAAGTGATTTTGTGCGCTTGCTTGGCATTTTTGGCTTTGGCCTCATAATGGGCCACGTTCCTTGGAACGTGGGCGTGGCGGCGGCTGTAGAAGAGGCAGTGGCTGTGGATGTGGAGGAGGAAGCGGAAGTGGAAGTGGAAGAGGAACTGTGCGAACTGCATTCCAACAAACTTCCGTTTCCGCTTTACACACCTTCACATACAGCCTCGCTGGCACAAAGATTACAATTCAATTTGGCGACGTCAGCAGCGCCTGTAGCGGATATCAGCGATGACACTTTATCGATATATATAAAATTTATGTCTATGTATTTTTTATAAATATCGAAATATCGTTTCAAGAATTTCAGGAACTATGGAGTTTGAATGCTTTATTAAAGGAAGGGTTGTGATATGTCCAGAAGAAAATTCTATTATATTATGTCGATAAAAATATCGTATCATATTGAAAATATTACAAACTTTAATTTATCGAATATTTAAATATGCAAAATAATATAGTTTGTATTATTCAAATATCGTTTTAAATATTTATTTGCAATTCTAGACAATAAAAATTCGTTATACCGATATTTATTCCTTGCGAATGAATGTGCTCCTCCCCCAAGTGTCCACCTTTTGCCCCACAAGCCACCTACACCCACTCTCCCCTCTAATTCAGGTCCTCAGCCTGAGCTTTTCCGCTGCTCCTCGCTTTTTTTTTTGCTTTTACCAATCGCTTCCTATAAACGGCAAATACTTTGTTATAGACAACCACCCCACCGCCACCACCTCCCCACTTTTGTTAGCCCCACGTCAAATCCTTAATCCCCATTCTTTCAGAGGCAGAAACGAGCAAATTACCAACTTTGGCGGAAATTAAGTGGCAGACGGGAAAAAAAGCGAAAAAATACGACAAAAAAATTGAATGAATGGAAAAAGGCAGGAAGAGCGACAGAGAGCGACAGAGAGAGCCGGAAGGAAGCTGAATAAAATTGACAGCACTCGGTGAATCGATCACTAAAAATTGCCAAGGAAAATTCAAGCTAAAGCAAATAAATAACTCACAAGAAAATACGTATATATTTAAAAACTTAAATAAGCAAAAAAATAAACTGAGAACATAAAAAACACGCACCCCTGGTGACATCTGACATCTGTTATTAATCACAGAAGCCAACTAAGTGCTGGCTTTTAATTAAACAATGCAGAATATTTCACAAGAGCTGCGGGCAAGGAGTATTTCCCCTGGGAGCGAAATAAACTAAGCCAAAAAATTCTAAAACTGAAACTGAACCCAAGGACCTGAAGCACTAAAACACCCGCAGTCAGTCAGATAGTCAAGTGAATTTAATTTTCCACACGGATGCGGCGATGCTTGCAGCGGAAAATGAAAACACTACGAGGTACAGGGTGGGGCGGGAGAGGGGAGAGAGGGTGGAGAGAGCAGGGCGATAGTGGGGGGAGTTGGTGGAGGGGGATGAGCGGATGAGCGGGGTCAGAGGTTACACTGCTGGCATGCGTTGATTACAAAAGCCAAAGTCAGCGTCGCTTAAAAGTAGGCAATGGAAAAGTCAACGTCGCTCGAGCGGCGATTAGTCTGTGTGGGTGTGAGTGTGTGTGTGTGCGAATGTGTGTTTTAGTGTGTGAAAAATGGAAAACTTTCACTCTTTGTATTTTTCGTTTTCACTTAGATACCCTCATAGACTCATAATTCAATTGTGGCGCAAGGCATGATGGCAAACAATATATATTAATTAAATAATAAATAGTTCATAATTATGATAATTTAGTATACAAAATATTATTGATTTCTATACTATATTATTTCCTTTTCATAAAGACTTAAATATAAGTAAGAGCAACCCTCAAGGTGTCATAAAACCCTTCATGTTCAATGAAAGACAGCTTCTTCTTCTCTGCGGGTTTTCAATCATTTGGAGAGGGTATTTATGGCATTGACACTACATAGTTGAGAAATTCCCCACAGCTTCCGAGGGTCTTATGTTTTTTATGGTTTTTTTTGTCTTCTCTTGGCATCCTTGGCTCTCTCCTCCTTGCACTTGCAACTTTTTAGGCACTCCCACAGTTCGGGCAAGCACTTAATTTAACAATTTCCCTTTGTTGGGGGAAAAATTGGAAGGAGAAAGAGGAGAAGAAGCGCAAGGGGAGAAGAAAGACTAGAGGCAAGGAGAAGGAATAAAAAAAAAAAAAATACCTGCATAGTTGGAGAATTGGTTCCCTTTTTTATACTTCGTCCTTCAAGGCTTATGCTTTTAGGTTCAAAGTGCACTTTGGCCTGGCAGCTGCCTCTTCTGTTGCAGCTTCTTCCAACGCTTTTCTCACCTCACTAACCTCTAGGTTCTGTCTCTTTCTAAACCACCTGCTACTCCTTCTTTTATGGGAAAACTACCAGTGTTGTTGTTTTTGCTATTTGAACTTTTTTACACCATTAAGGCGCGCAGCAGTTCGTCTCAAGGGCTCACATTTTCCTCTCCCCTGAGACGGAAAAACTTCCCTCCTCCTTCCCCCCAAGATAAGAGGGAAAAGGAAAGGCATTTGGCAAAGTCTGCGGCGGGCCGCTCTCATAAATTTTAATAATATTTGACTTTGCCAGGGGTTTACAGATAGAAAAGTTAATGAAATTGTTTAATCACTTTGCCCCGGCCGGCGGCAATCAGCAGCAACAGTCACTACGGCGGTAACTTTCAATAAAATTCATGAAAATTCGATAAAATTCAATGAAATGCTAATTAAAAGTATACTTAATGGATGGTTTAAAGGCTTAAGTGCCTTAGTTGAATGTTAAATTATGTTTACTTTGGAATTTGGGAAGCGTTGCGAATTTTAATAAGAATAAATACATATAGAAATACTTAATTTAAATTTAAAACATTATAAAATACAACTAAGTTTGAGCTGTACGGAAATATTTTAATTAAAAATTTATTATTTAATTATTTAAAAATAAATATTAATGATATATGTTATGTTCAATAATATATATTTATAATATAATAGATTGTATCATGAAAATGTTGCGTTATTCAGAAAAGATTTCTAAAATCTGCAATTTTTAGGCTGTATATGCCTAAGGAATATTTGTATTTTAATACATTTCTATTCATTCATTATTATACAAAATATATTCAATAAATAAATCAAAGGCTTAGCTTAAGCCACAACTTAATGTACGTATTTGGCCGGGAAAACTAAATTAACGCGCAAACTAAATTAACAGGGCGAGAATATAATAAAGTTGTGCATAATAACACGAGAATTATCATAAAACAAGGGCTTTGGGGACGACAGCCACAGGAGCAGCAGGAGCAACAGGAGCAGCACCAGCGACAGCAACAAAGGCTGAGGCAAAGAATGGCGACAAAGGCACAGCAGCAGCCACAGCAAGAACAACAGCAGCAGCAGCAGCAGTTAACTGCAGCAGTGGCAACAATAATAGTTGCACAAAAAACCTCTTCAACAGCAGCAGCATGAGCAACCTGCAACCTGCAACCTGCAACAACAACTGCCATTGGGGGACAATTTTTGTCATTCCGCCGCACACGTTCAGCCATGCCAGGTATGAGCGGGGATAGGGGTATCGGTGAGGGATCCTGGCCAGCAGAAATATGGCAACAATAATGCGTATACGCCACTTGGCCAGCCAGCGGCAAAAAGGGTAGAAGAACTGAAACAGGGCGCAAAGGGGGCGCAACAAGAAATGGCTGGGAAATTGCCAACGGTGGCGGCATTTTCATGGCTCGTCTGCCTTGATTATTATTTTTTTTTTCATATTTAAATATATCTCTTTAAATTGATTGCCAAGGGAAATACTGACAGAAATAGGTAGTAGTATATTTTATTTAAAGAAAACAAAAGGGATGAAATACAACATGAATACTTTGCAAAGTTTAAAAAGCCTTGGAAACTACTTTATTTTTGGGTGCTTTTAATAATTCCCATGATTCCCCCCCATTAAATTTGCATTACAAAACAATAAAAAATCCAAGCCTTCGCTGAACATTTTCAATCGCAGGTTCCCTGCAACAAGATCTCCGCTAACACGCCTCAAAAACACGGCAACCGATATCCGTCAAAGAAGTGTGACAGAGTCCATGGAATCGAATTGGAAACCGTTGAGGGAAACTGTTTTTGTAGCAGCCGTAAACGAACCGCACAAAGGATCAGGGGTAGTAAACCGCAGTTGCAGTTGCAGCAGCAGCCGTTGCAACAGCAGTTACTGCCAGTTCCAGGTGTTGTTGCTGTTCCTGCTGCTGCTGCTGCTGCTGTTACTACTGCCAGTATTTATGGTCGCAAATATTGATTCTTTTGGCTCAAAGGGCACCTCGGACCCATAAAAGCTCCTCTTGCATTTTATTTTCATTAAATATAATTAAGTTGAGTTTTTGCCCGGCATCAGCAGTTAAAAAGTGCCTCGTAATGTTGGGACGTGGTAATGCTTAACGTCGGCCCACGCCGCGTATGCGTAATGTGGCCAAGAATGAGTTGCGGTATTGAGTTTTGTGGCCAACGCCATATTGTGGCATTAAGTTAAGGGCTTAACAAAAAATAAAACAGGGTTTTTATGAAGAAGATTTGATAATTTAGGAGGGTTTTTTTTTTGTGGAGAATTAAATAATTTGAAAAAGGTTTTTTTGTTTAAAAAGTCTTTAAATAATTTGGTTACTTCAAACTTTCAAATACTTGTTTTATAAATAAAATATGCCTTTTAGGAATCTATTTTGTATACAACAAAAAACTACCCTTTATAAAAGCATTTTAAATTAGCCAATTTAAGGCCAAAATAAACTTGGTTAACCAATTGATGTTAGCTTTTTAAGTGCTTTACTTTTTGGTTATTTTTATTTTGGTTACGTGCACTCTAGGGACTCATTTCGGTTGGCTTTAGTCAGCTTCAATTTGCTGTTCTCTCCGGGGATATCTTTTTCCCCTTCCCCCCCCCTCTTTCTCTCTGTCACTTTCTCTACTATGTTCTCTACAGGTTCCTCATTCCCCGCCGGTGACCGCAACTCAATAAAGCCGGCAATCAGTGCATCACAGCCAACTGCATCAAAGTTCAAATCCCACATGCACTTTGGGCCAAAAGCTCGAAGGATTCGCTAGCCATCTATTTCAAATCCCTGCGACTCTCTGTCTCTCTCTTTTCTAGCTGTCTCTTTCGTCTCTTGTCTACGTATTTTTCTTATTTTTCCCCTTTTCTTTCCCGGGTTTCCTTTTTTTTGTTAGCTTCAGCGAAACTTTCAAGTGGCGGAAATGCGTTTAACACGTAGCCCATCGCGTAACAAGTGTCACGGCGGTTTCTTGTCTTTTTCCCAGCTCTCCTAGCTCTCCCTCTCTATCTCTCCCCCCCTCGATCTCTCACCCTCTCTATCTATTTGTATCCCTGTCTCAGGTGCACCGCACTGTGGCATTTGAAAGACTTTTATTTGGCGACCAAGAAGAAAAAAGAGCGAGGAAAGCGCCAAGGAAAACTTTCTGCTGGAAGCGAGCGAGAATCTGTCTGGCGGTTGGGGATTTCTTGCTTTTACACAGGGAAAACAAACGGGATGTATGTAGCATTTTGATGATTTTTTAAGGATTTCAATAATGGTTATATTACCTGAGCAGAAATCAATGGTATTTGAAGATATATTATCAAAGAAAAGGTATTACGGAAGAGCCCTAAAAAAGGTAGTAACCATTTTATAATTGGAGTCACATCAAAAACAACGACAACTTATATAAAGTTTTAAAATATATATCGATTTATAATACCAAGGAATCACAGGAAATTTCGGTGTATCAGAACAGTGTAAACTATGTGCGATAATTATATATACTTTTTTTATATTTCTAAATAAAATAAAATATATTTATTTAAAGCTTAAAAATTTCGATATGTCAAACTTTTCGAAATTTTCAATATGAAAAAGAGCTAAATCATTATCAAAGCTAATAGTAAGCTAAATATAAATATATCAGTTCTATCAGTAAATTCTTCAATGTAAATATTTGATAGATCTTATAATTTTTAAAATATCGATATATTTATCGATTAATAATCAAACGGTTCCTTATATCTAATACTTCAAGAGATCAATTGTTTTCGGTGTTGCTTTAGGCAATCGAATTTGACACTTACAAGCTGCCTCTGACATGTGTTGCCCTGCGTTTAACCCACTGCAGGCAGCGCAAGTTTTATGGCGTGCAGAACTTAACCCCTGGCAGTGCAGGGGGCTTTTTATGCACTTAAACGGGACAAGTGCGTATGTGTGGATGGTGTGTGTGTGTGTGTGTGTGTGTGTGGAATGTGGCATGTGGGTCACCACCGCCAACTGTTTGATGAGGTGGAACCTCTGCTATTGACACATGGCCGCCGCCTTTGCCCCCTTAAATCCCTCAATCCTTTTGACTGTCAGGGACTGAAAACTTGAGGATGTCTTCTCCGCATTTCTTTTTCCCTTTTTTTGTATCTGCATGCAAAACGGCACAAAAAAAAAAAAGAATGAGATGAGCACAACAAAGCAAAGATGAAACAAGAAGAAATTGAGGAAAAGTGAAAAAAAGGGATGCGGTGTTGACAAGTCGAAGAAGTTGATGCTCTCTTAGCCCCAAAGAAGGAAGGGTTAAGAAAAAGGAAATACAAACATGGGAAAGTTGAAAAGCGTAAACTTGAATTTCCCTGCCCACCTTTAGGGTTTAAAATTGGTTAAAAAGAATTGAATTAGGAAAATAGTTTGGTTTTTAGAGATTATTAACAAGCTTTTGTTGAGCTGTTGGGGGATATTTAAATTATTGAATATAAGTAAATACAAAGCTGTGCTTTCAATGATCTTTTTACTGCAATTGTCACACTCCTACTTTGATAAATTTTTCGATTTTGTTGTAAACAAAGAAAGCTTTAATGTTTAAAAAATAAGAAAGGTATTTTTAAGAAGACCTTTTTGTTTGATTTGTTATGATTTTGTCGCTGAATTAAATTATTACATATAATATTATACAAATCTGTAATGTGAATGCGTTTCAAACAACAATGGTCACACTGTTATCTTGATGGATTTTGTTGTAAACAAAGAAAGCTTGATTTTTTTTAATTATAAAAGGTATTTCAGTCAGATTTGTTTTGTTATGTCGCATAAATAAATTATTTAGTAGTTTTATACAAAGCTGATTTTTAAATACATTTTTTGGAGCAATGGTCACTCTGATACTTGGATAGATTTTTTGTTGTTATAAACAAAGAAATCTTGCTCTTAAGAAACTGTTTAGTAAGATATAATGTTAATCGTTCAACTAATCACTTCAATATTTGTTTAAAATGTTTCTATAAGCTCTGACTGCCTGCATTTTTCACAGACCTGGTCACCTTTCTTCTTATTTCTTTTTCCGAACCCCCTCTTGGCATGAAAAACATCACGCACACCCGTCCGATGACATATTTCTAATCCTTTTCAATGTCTTTGCTGTTTGAACGGAGACCAGGCGCAGGCCCAGGCCCCATTTCCCTGCTTTTCCAGATTTCCCTCGCTTTATGCTACATGCTCCATCTAACATTATCCCTCATTTCTTTGCCAGCGGGTGGGGGAAGTTTGCTTTTGGCTCTGGCCAACTTTTACTCACAAGTGAATAAGCCCCGGCGATTGCAGCTGGAAATGGGGAGTGGAAAATGGGATGACTGGGTAGCAGAGGGAGTTTTCAATCTGGGCGTGACAGTTTCCTCAGTCGATTGTGCCAGAGACAAGAGCGTAGCTCAAATATTTGCTGCCAATATTTACCTGCAATGAAAGAGAGAGACAGAGAGAGAGGGGGTGAGTGAGAGGGAGAAGCATTTAGTGGAAAGTGTGCGCGCATTTAAAATTATATTACGCATACGCCGTGTGTGTTGCACATGCAGCGCTTTAAACCCCTTAAAGTCTGCTATATATTTCGTTTATCTGATTTTTTTTCAGAGTTTTTCTTCTTCTTTTTGATGCTGTTGAGCGTTCGCAGCCTTAAATTAAAAAATGCCTGGCAGCT
>JAEIHY010002761.1:0-41013 GCA_018904565.1 Drosophila tsacasi
TTCCACATAACGAACAAAGCACTAGCAATCGCTCCTATCCGAGAAGATTACGCTGTCAAGAAGGTACTGGAAGCCATTAGGAATCAGCATTCAGAATATCCCAATCAAAGCCCATCAAGTTGAAGCAGGCGTCGCCTTCTGCGCCAGTGTGTGTAAAGGCAGCTAAATTCGATAAAGAGAGGCCTATTTAACATTGTCTCCCACAACGAGTCGCCTCATTCTCATTCGTTCGTGCACCAAAGCAAAACAACTCAAGTGACAAATTTGTTCTGTGATTTTGTGTAAAGACTTCCAACTTTCGACGAACAAAGATGGTGAAATTAATCGCTAGCCTGTTCCTGCTGGCCGTGGTGGCCCAGGCCTACGGAGACTTCAAGTGTGAGTACTATTATTAACAAAATTTACAAGTTCCAAACAAAACAAAGCAGGTCAGCGGAAAAAAACAAAGTATATTTCGACGCAATACGCAAAGAGCTAGAGACGCAGTTTTAAAGTGAGAGACCATTTGCCGAAGAGAGCATGCGCCGCTCTTAATTTCTCTTTGGTGCTCGGCCGCAAACCCGAAATTTCACGAGTTGTTATTAAAATAAGCTCACTCATTTGCTTCCGTTACGCTTTTGGGGAAATGAAAACCAGTTTTTATTAATCAGTTTCCATTAATCAAATATTACGCGAATATTGCTTTCACTTCGATAAGCAACAGTCCCTTGTTGTTGTCACATTTCCAAGTCCGATTCAAGCTCTTTGCACACGGCTTGAACTGTGCGAAAGAGAGTGCCTGTTTTGCACACGGCACAACACCAAAACAAATGCCGTTACTATGGCGGCGAGAGAGCTGCGCACGGTACCAAAACTGCAGTGAGACAGAGAGCAGGAGAGTGTGTGACTGCAGTTTGCACACGTTCTGCTTGTTCTAGAATAGCGGTATTTCAAGCGCGATTTCAAAGGTTTATGCAATTCCCCCTTTCTTAATCAATCCCTCCCCCTTCCCGCAGCCGAGCAAAAAAGCAAAAGTGTGGTGAGAGAGCTAGAGAAGGAGGGCGCAAAGCAAAAGCAAAAAGCAAACTCAAACCGTGGCGAAGGTCAAGATCAGGGTTGCAAAGGTTTTTAAAGCAACGGAACTTCCACAAGTTGTGGTTTTTGAAGTCGTATTTTTTGCAACTAAAAACTGAAAGATAAAAGTTTTTGGTTGACGAAATTCGACTTGTCTATTAATTCCAACAATGACTAAAACAACCCTTTTCCGTAATCCCTTACAGGCTCCTTGGAGGTGCCCGAGATCACGAAGGATTGGATTGACATGAAGGATGGCTGCATCAAGGGTATGCGCCATCAGATCCAAGAGGAGATCAATGCCTCCTACCAGTACTTGGCCATGGGCGCCTATTTCTCCCGGGACACCGTCAACCGCCCCGGATTCGCCGAGCACTTCTTCAAGGCCGCCAAGGAGGAGCGCGAGCACGGCTCCAAGCTGATTGAGTACCTGTCCATGCGTGGCCAGCTGACCGAGGGAGTGAGCGATCTGATCACTGTGCCGGTAAGTTTATTGATCCTCTGAAATTGTGAATCGCAGCAAGCTAATTCCGGTGAATATCACCCTTGTGCAGACTGTGCCCAAGCAGGAGTGGACCGATGGCGCCAGCGCTCTGCAGGACGCTCTCGATCTGGAGATCAAGGTGACCAGGTCCATCCGCAAGCTGATCCAGACCTGCGAAGGCAAGCCCTACAACCACTACCATCTGGTGGACTACCTTACCGGCGTCTACCTGGAGGAGCAGCTCCACGGACAGCGCGAACTGGCTGGCAAGCTCACCACCCTCAAGAAAATGCTCTCCTCGCACGGCGAGCTCGGCGAATTCCTGTTCGACAAGAACATGTAAGAAGGATCTGTAGGAGTCGAGGGAGCAGTCTGAGTCACGCTTCAAAATTATCAGCCAGTCGAAATCAAATAATGTTCTGTTATCTGTTATCCGAGTAAGCCTTCCCGACCGAGGGTTCGTCAGTATAAATCACCACCATGTTAGAAAGCCGCGGTTTCGCACTCTTTGACTGGTCAATAAATTATCCGTTCGATTGCGAGCCAAAAAAACAACAGCACATAAAAATTCCACGTCTGTTCTCTCTAGTTTCTTATCGTCGCGCGGAATACTATATTAAGTTCTTGAAGTTGTGATTCCTCGGGAGGGGGCTCAGCATTATGCAATCGCCGAGATTACGCCTAGTTTTAAGCGGCGCCCACGGAGGCATCATATATGCATAGGGAGACACTCAAGCACAACCCATACAATACATCCAAATATCTTAATATTTTTCTGTCAATTAGGCGAGCTAAATCTTAAATAAATAAATAAATAAATAATACTTATAAACAATCAAATATTGGGGTTTTTATATTGGCGGGGTTTTCTATCTTTCAGATGGGAATAATGAGTTGAAAGACGAGTTTATTTTTCAGGGAAGGTGTTTATTTTTTATTTTTTTACTTAATGTTCTCATAGAGTGTAATTAGTTTAATAGGAGCTAGTAATAAAGTGTGCTTTAGTTTTGGGTAGGTAACAATTATCTAGTGTACTTTTAGAGGGTTATCTTATCAAATCGTAAGGTTATCAATGAATTTGAAACTGATACTTACAGTGAAAAGACATTGTGGTTAATATTTATTGGAATCTAATCAGATTCTACTATCATAATTAATTTGATTGACAAATTTTGATATGAAAATATACAAAATGTAGAAAATGTTTCCGTCCATCCTGATTCTTATAACCTTCAGTGTAGTCTGAAGTTTGTAAGGCTTCAATCTTGTGGTTACCCAAGTTAGTTTTACTTATTTATTATTTATTATTATAATACATAAAATATATGCATTAATGTTTTATATATCTCTTGTGAGTTCTTATTTTTCTCTCTTGTTTTCTTTAAAACTATTTGCTATTAAAATATAAAAATGCACAAATGTTTAGTTCTTTTAACAATAATTTAATTTTTTGTATCTAAAACAAGTAAAGGGTAGAGTGAAGAGTTTTAGAAAATAAAACCGAACTAAAATTAATAAAAGTGGGTGCTATCGAATAAAAATTCGTCTCTTGGGATTTCCCGAAAGAGCAGATCATATGATACCGAAAATCAATTGATGCACTTTGTACTTAAGATCTGTTGAGGGCTAATTTTTGCTTGCCCTCCCTGGGAAGTCCGCTTTCAGTAATCCCCCTCTGTTAGCCGATTAACCCTTTATTGTCCCATGACAATGCACTCGATGAGCCGTATCTGGGATCACGTTCCGCCTGTCCATCAGTGGACAGTGTCTAATGGTTCGTTCGCATCGCATATTCCGTTTGATAAACTTGAGCATCTTCGTGTACCAAGAGTCCCATTATTGACCCTTTCATGTAGCCACCTCGCACTAACCCCTTATGTTCCTGAGCCCCTTACTCCGCTTTCAGCTTAATCTGATTTGAAAACACAAAAAGCCAACCATAAAGAGGAAGTTAAGGCGGTGATGGAAAATGCACAGGGGAAAATATTTTTAGGTTTCATAGAGTTTATTTTATATCGAATATTAAGGTTAAACAATAATTCATGGAGGATATTATTATGGAGAGCATTTGGAAAACAAGATTTTAGGCTTTTCTTTCTATATAAATGAATTATAAATAAACATGTTAATTATGTTCGGGGATAAGAAACACATTATTTTCCCCAGTGTAAAATTCGCAGATGGACTGCACCAACTACAAAGAATAATTCATAAGTCACTTGTAAAAGTGTCCACAACCACCCACTCCATCCCTGCCCGAGGCTAATGTGGGCAGGCTTCACCCTTTCGTTGCGCCGGCCATGTCCATGTCCATGTCGATTCCAGTGATTGACAGGACATGCCATGCATTGAATTATGATAAATTGTGGCAACTGTCAAATGGCTACGCCGGGAGGCTTCCTGACTTCCTCCTTCCTCCATCCTCCATCCTGATTTTGCCACCGGAGCGTGACCAGAGTGAATGGGTTAGTGACTGGCATTTTAAACAATTTTCATAAGCTAATATTTGAGCAGATGTCCTTGTTGGTTGCGGGTTTAAAATTGCATCTATCCGCTTCGACAATGGGTCGCAAATTTTTTGATAGACGCCGCAAATATTTAAGCGCAATTCGTTCAACGACTGACCAGGGGTGGGGACGGTTTTTTTATTCGCAAAGGAAGGGAGTCTGTGGGTGTGGTGTGTGTGTGCGGCATACAAATGGACCATGACACTCGGACCGACCGACTATCAATCTTGGCCAGTTTTGCCTCGAAAACTTTTGTTCATGCCCCTCGAACAATTTGCCAATGATTTTTATTGCATTTTTTTGGGAATATATCTTCTGTTTCTTTTTTTTGAGCGGTAGAGTACCCTGTAGTTTTGTCATGGGAGAAGTATTTGTGTTTCTTGAAGGGTATTATCATTTCAGTCATAAGCTTGCAGTGAAGGAATCATTTCTGACCCCGTAATTTATATATATTCTTGATCATAATAAACAGACTAGTCGATCTGCCCTTGCAGCTAAGAAAAGAAAACTTAGACAAATTTTTTAAAATTTACATCGTTAAAATTGTCAAAAATTCCAAAAAAGTTTAATTTTAAGCTGCTATATGGGCTATTTAATATTTTTAACATAGGAACATTAAGAAATGTTCCAAAAGATAAAATGTGAAAGGCTTTATCATATTCTAAAACAAATTTCGAAATATTCGAATGCAAACTCGCGCATTTCTCGATTTTTCATCTGTCATTAAGTTTCGCAGAACAAGTCTTGTGCGTATATCTTAAATTTTTGTAATTATCTTGAAAACGAACAATTTTCCGAAGTAGACCTTAGCACCAATTTTAGTGCTAACCAAGAGCTATAAGTTTTAATTTTTTTTTAATTAAAATTAAGTCTTAGTAAATGTCTTTTTAAGTTTGAATGCGTACAAATGTCGCGGCGTCATCAGAGAATTGCCCATATACAATTGTCACCTTCCTTTCTGATTTTTTTTTTTACTTATTTCTTTAAATTTTCATTTAGAAACTTTTAACTATTTACTGGGTATCTTTAATTCGAAATCCTCAACTAAATCCCTACTCCTTGTTATTTTAGTTTGTAGGCATGGGTAAAGATAACCAGCCAATTTGGTATTGAAATACTCGGGCATAGAGACGTGCGAGTGATTCATCCTGCGCATATGTCTCTCACAGATAAAAGTTCCTGCACGCTTATCTCGCTGACAGTTGTCCTGCTCCTCGTCCGTTGACAAATTTGCAACGCAGGGTCAGGAGAATAGGCATGAAAATGGAAATGAGAAATGTCAGCTCTGGGATCCCCAAGCTAACCGAAATAAACTGAATTGAAACTGAACTGAACCACACCAAAACTGGTTTTGACTTCAAGTGGCGGCGGCAGGACTAAGCGCCGCAGGACATTTGCCGCCTGCCGTCGGGTGATGATTTATATCTGTATAGTTCCTTTGTCTTTCCATTCTCCGCTCATTTTCCACTTTCTCCGCGTGTTTACCGTTCTCACCATAAATCTCTGGGCGCCCATTGAGAGGTGACAGGCATAGCCCCCGGGAAATCCTTTCGAACTGGTTGGTACAAGAGAGATCAGGAACAATGATCAAAGGGTTGATGATAATTAAGTACCTATTTTTTACAATTTTCAGTACTATATTATAAAATTGATTATAAAATTGAGAGAATATTCTGAATACATATAACATATAAGAATCTCCTGGTTAACCTGCGTAAACTTATATGTATACTATGTTTGGCCAACTAGCTGGAGTTGAAGTGAAACATCTGAGGTCCTTGCACTTTTCTTGGTTGGCAAAAGCAAACATCAGACATCCTTTACCTACTCCTATCCTTCGTTTTGGCCTCACTTTCCCCAACTCTCGCTCTCGATGAAGTTGTACTATCTAACTGCTATCTATGTGCGCCACTTGAGGCTGCATCAAGCAAATGATTAAAATTCAACAAACATCGGGCAGGAAGATTCCGAGGAGCAACCAACCGAAGAACCATTGTCGCTCTAGGATTTCCATCTTTGGCTCGCAGCGTTATTGAAATGTCTTAGCAGCTGTCCAAACATGCTCCACTCCACACTCGCCCGCCCTTCCGATCCTTACAGGTCCTGTGGAGCAGTAAGAAGGGTGGGGAAAAAGGATTCTGCTGATTTAGCATATTGACTCCTTGCCAAGGAGCGAACTTATACAAGATTTATGCGCCCGACGCACGCCAGGCGACAGTCGAGATAAAAGGATTCGTATAACTCACGCCCAGGACGATGAGGATGGTCACACAGAGAGAAAATGTTTTGAGCAAATGGATATATATTATTTTAATTCTTAAATTCATTTCAATGACGCCTTCCTTAGTTGTATTTCTAATTTTTAAATATTTTCCAAGTATGATTTACATATTTTTTATAACCTGTTTCAGCTGATCGTTTTTTCTCTATGCATTTTGAAAAAGATTTAGAAGGGCAGGGCAGTGCAATAAATTGGATTTGCATATTAGCACACTACGAGAAAAGCTTGGGGGCAATTGGAAGGTGACTTTGCACCCTTTGGTATCCTGGGGAATTCCAAGGCAAGGACTTGGGGTGACCACTGACCTTGCATTCCGGGGGTGAGAATGCGTCCGGCCATTAGGCAGAGTATCTTAAGTACGAAATCTTTTGCCTAAATTGGGAATAAATCATTAAAAATATGTCCACCAGAAAGAACGGGGGGCGAAGAAGAACCCCTTGAGTTGTTTGCCGAAAGGGTTTGCAACAATTTCCAGAATCTGCGGCATTCACATGTGGACGGACGGGATTTCATGGGGGTTGCGTCGTTATGGGCTTGTAATTCCCTTTGATTTATAAAGATAACGACGCAGTGTGTGTCGTGTCGTGTTTAATTTGCAGCCCACCTTCTTCTCACACCCTGGCTATTAACATAAATCCTTGACGCCACAGGACTCGGGGTACTCGTTGTGTCCAAATGGTCAGGAAAATATGACTTATGTGTCCCGGCCGCAAAGTTTTGTAATTATGCATGCCGACCGACCCAGACATATTACTTTCTATATAGTTCGCTGCTCTTTGTCTTAGTTTGGAATCTTCAAAGGACACCAAGGAGGTGGAGAGGGCCAGCGAGGGGTTGACATTTTTTAACTGACCACTTTCATTGGCACAAGGGAGCCGCCGAGCAGCCAAAGTTTTGTGCCACAAACTTTGCCTTGACATCGTGGCCTGAGATAAGGATAAACTCCTGTCCCATGCACTCAAAAAAATAAAGAAGGTAATAATTATATAAAGAAATTATGGCTAAAAAATATTTGGTATTATTTTAAATCAAGGATTTCTTAAAGCATGAATTTATTTACATCCTTGCTGCTTGATTTTGTATTTCATTTTCAATTTCAAAGTTTGTTCTTATTACCAGAAAAAATTTTGATTAGTGCATAAACGTTAGCTTTCGCCTGTTGTGTTTATTGTCTGTCCTCACTACTTTTTATAACCCCGAACCCGAACAGTTCAATGGCCACAAGTATCAACTATGAATTTCCCCAGAGGGTCATTCCGTGGCGAACTTGTGCACTCAGGTTGGTCAGGTTCGTGTTCGGGATCGGGATCGAGATTGGGAGCCGGGAGCAGGTCTATTCAACTGGGAGGCCAGTCGAATAAAAAGCTGATTTGCATGCTCCTCCGTTGCCACGGTCCTCGGGCATTAAAACTAAAGAGCAGCATCAGCATCAGCATAAGCATAAGCAGGAGCAGGAAGCGAACAGGACCTGCAACGTGCGAGGTTAAATAGATTTCGTGTCCTGGCAGGGGCTTGTGTCTGCCTGACGCGCAGTTATGCCGCAGACATGGCTCGCTTTTGATTTAAGCGCATTGTTTGCGTTAAATATTTGCCATGCCGGCCACGCAGAGCCACGTTCCCTGTTTCCCGAAGTCGAAGTCCCTTTCGGCGTCCCTAGCGCTGCCCCAGCATATCCTGTGGCCAGGACTCGGTGCCCAGGGCTAAAGCCAGAGAGCCACAGCTGCAACCAAGAGCCCAGGGCTGAACGGCAGCATAGTAAACCACCAAAGCCCATTTTCCCACCCACCACATTGGCAGCGTGACTCGGGGCACTCGAAAAGGAAACGTTTATACAGTCAAAGAAAAACTGAGTAGCAAATAACTATAAGATATATTTTTATAAAAATATTGAGCGCCATATTTTGGGCTTCTTCTTTAAATAAACTTCACAACGACTAACTATTTATATTCAGTAATCAAGCATTAATCCTTTTTTATGCATATTCCCTTAAGATTTAAGCCCATAAGATTTCCTGCAGTGCACCTGCATTGTTAATCGAGCCAAGGAGCTCCAAGGAGTCTCCAACTACCATTTCCCAGACTCTCATCTGCCGGCTAAGAAGCGAGCAATCCTCGCCTCGTGTTTGATTTCCGCTTTCAGCTCCTTGACTCGCCGAGCATACACACATCCTTGGGCGTCGTCCTTCGGGCACCGCCGGCAAACAGCTTAAACTTCACACGCAGACACGTCTGCGTGAAAGTGGAAATGTGGGTGGAGCCGCCGACTGGTTGGGAGGGATTTCAGGAGGCTTCGGGGTGGCAGCTGCCTCGGAAGACGCATGAAGTGCATTAGTTGCAATTGAATTTGTACATTGTATGTGCCAGACTCCGTTCGAGTGCAATTTTGTTGCCGCACTGAAATTGGATTCCATATTGCCACTCAGCGAACAGCGAATAGCGAACATGGTGCAGCTGCGGCTAAGCCAAAGCCCCGGACCCGGCATCCCCTTGCCCCCTTAGCTTAAGTTAATTAGAAAGCCAGGCAGGTACTCTTGGTGGCTGCTTGGAAGACGCTAATTGAACTACCACAGCTGGACCTAAGCTTCGATTATCGGCTAAAGACTTTGAGTACGATTTACCGATTCACCACACCCCTGAAACAAAAGTGATTTAGTAGTCGCCGAGGGTGCACTTATCGGTTGGCATATGTCAATCAAGACATTCCCTTAGGAAAAACGAAAGCTTAATCATAGAAACAATGAAGAATTTTAATAGAGGTGCCTAGCTTTTTAAGGGATTAAACTACTATAGAAGCTAATATTCGAGTAGTTTTTGCAATTTTATATTTAACAAAGACATATAACAAAAAAAATAATTATATTTTGATATTATATTTTATCAAAGGCTTATGGAAACACAAATAAAATGGTATATTAGAGTAGGTACAAATAGGTCTTTAGACATAAAATCCATTAATTTTCTATATCAAAACTTCTACAGCACCATTGCAGAAAATAAGCGACAAAAAATTGTCACCAATTCATCACCAATCTCGTGACATTGCGAAAACAAATAAGGAGATCCTTTTGCTCTAAGATTCTGTCAGGCTTATGATAGCTATATATACTCGTATATAGTTTTATCATTAATACTTACGCCAATACTCAAATGTCCAAAAAAGTACAAAATTGAAATTGATTTGGGTTCTTGATGATTATAAGCGACAATGGTCGCGCTTTATTGAAAGATTCTTTGGGTTCTTCGAGAGTCTGCTGGATCGAGATCCAACCCGATCGCTTATACAAAATATATATATTATATATTTTTAGGTATATAATTAGAAGTGTTATCGATTCATAAGGTAGTACATAGTAAATGTTACATATTCCGTATATTATTAGTTTATTATTATTATTATTTTATAAATAGAGACAAATACGCATATCATGAGTGATTTATGTATGAATGTGTTAAGTGCTAAATGTTGGGAGTACAATATATGTTTGTATATGTGTGTGTGTGAGTGTTTCTAGAATTATCCTTTTATTTTATTTTTATTTTTTTGTTTGTTTTAGTTTTTTTTAATTTGATGATTAAAATGCCAATGATGAGTGTGAATGAATGTGGATGAGGGTGTGATTGTGTGGGTGTGTGTTGCGTGTGTTAGTGCTAGCTTAGAGAGAGGCTGGCAAATAATTATTGCTGTTGTTATCGATAAACGATATTCGATAAGCGTCTATTGGATTGCATTCTCCAAGTTAAATATTAGTTTTACTCAAGTAATATTTGGGTAAGCCTTTTTGGTTTTTGGGTTTCGGTTGGTTTTTCGGAAGCAAAGTTGGGCTGAAACTATGGATCGAACAGAATTCGCGATGTGTTCCTCAGACTCTGCCTGCCTATCGACACCAATCGATCGATATATGTATATCGATCATCTTTCCATTCAACTTTGTTTCGATAAAAGATCCTCTCACAATAAAAACAATTTGTACTTTCGAAAAGGGGGAGGGGCGCTTTTGCTCTTGCTTCTGCTTCTGCTTTTACTTATGCTTTGACATTATCTGCTTCTTCTCTACGGCTTCGCTTTCTTCTTAGCTTTCTCCGCTCTCTGCCTTCTGCCATCTGCTTTCTTCGTTTGATTCGCTAGGATTTGTTTAGGGTTATCTTTTTGCATTTTCGTTACATTTTGTGTAGGATGCAGGAGTGCTGAGGTTCATGTTTTTGTATCTTTCAATGTTACTTTGTAATTTCTCTCCGCTGGCGCCGACGCTTTGTATATTTGCTTTAGTTTCAACAAGGAAATCAAAGGATGCTCGCTTTTAGTAAGAGATACAATAAATATTCATATTCGATTCGTTTGCTTGTTTAACGCAAAATCCAAAATGGAGGAGTGCCGATCGGGACGGGGCAAGTGGCGTTTCGGATACTGATTTCGGGCTTTCTTCCTAGGATCCTTCGTCTTATACTGCACCCCGTCCTGTCGACACATTTGTCTATTTTTGTTTAGCAAGTATTTATTTGATTTCTTTACAAATGTAGTTGTATTTTTTTGTGTTTTTTGTTTTTTTATCTTTTTGTATTTTGTATTTTGTTTTTTTTTTTGTTCAGGTCCAAAATCAAATTTGACTAATTCAAGGAATTAAAGTTTCATTGCATCTAAATAAGGTAAAGTGTACTTTGTTTAATATTATTATCTTATTATTTGCATAAATTTCCTTTTCAATAATAAAAACGAAACAAAAAACTTAAACAAAATTCCACTATGGCTCCTCTAATCCTTTCATGCTCTTTCTCTCTCTCTTTTTCTCGCTCTGTGAAGTAGAAATGGAAAGACTTCGATATTTATCGATAAATGATCGTTATTTTTCCGTTTCTTCATGAAAGATCTTGAATCTTGAGTGAGTTTTCGAGTTGGGAAAGAGACGGAATTCTAGTTTAACTAAACAAACGGAATTTTAACACAAAATCCTTGGCACGATACATCCCCTGCGTTATTCGGATCCCATGAATGGAGATGGCGGGGGTGGTGGGCGTGTCCTTTAGCCGGGCGGGGCGTGGTCAACGCCTTTACCTGAGCAGCAGAAATTCATCTATGTGAGTAGGCGCGACCACGCCCTCGCCGCAGGATCTAGGATCCCGTCCCGCCTCCCCTAAAATTCAATGGAGAACCAAAAAGACAACAGGATGACCAAGTGTGCCAGTGTGTTGGTGTATGTGTGTGTGTGTTAGTGTGAGTGTATGTGTGAGTATGAGTATGAGTGTGTATGGGTATGAAATACTTATAACGAAACATACAAGGATCATTCTCCAATAGATTATTAAATAGTACAATGAAAACTTCATATACAATATATGCCATATATAATAGATACTCGATATACGATATACGATACTCGCAGTGCGTAATGCGTAATAATGCAATAATAATAGCCAAGATCAATATACGATAAAAGATATACATGTATAAAGTCCCTACTTTAAAGGTAACTCCCCTTTCTTTTTTATAGCGGTTCTTGAGCTGGGATTTTAATTTTTTATTTTTTTGGTATTTCATTATCTGGGGATTTCTGTGGGCGTGGCAGCTTCGATATTTGGCAGCGATTCTTGGTATGTATATATGAGTATTTTTATATAAATGCTGGGGCAGTACTCAATATATAATATTTAATCGGTTGCTTGTTGTGGGGAATCGTTAAAAGTTTGCTTTAGTTTAAATTTAATTTAGTTACTCGTAGTTCATATGACTTTTGGTTTAGTTTTTTTTTTAGTTGAGATGCATGCATTTTGATGTATTTTTGTGTATTTTGCTTAGGTATTACTTGGTATTTTGTTGTTGCCATTGTATAATAAATTGCTCTTGAATTTTACTATTAAAATTTCTCATAACTCGCCATTAAAAAAATGCTCGTTTCGTTTTTAAACTTCCTTTTTCTTCTTTTTTGTTTTGTGGAGTGTATAAGGGATTTTCATAATATTTTCGTTAGTTTTGCTTTTGGTTTTTCGGTCATTTAACATTTATATGTATATTTGTAAGAATTAAACTAGAAAAATTCTAATCTGAGGTAATTATTCCATTAATTTGTATTCGTGTGTGTGAGTGTGTGAGTGAGTGTTGTTGTTTAAGAGAGTGAGTATAATGAGTGCCCCCTTGATCCTTTTTTGTGGGTTTTCACAAGGGGGGGCTAGTTGGGAAGCGTGCTTAGCCTAGAGCTTAGAGTCCTATGCCTGAGAGTCCTTAGGGGACCCGAAGCGATTCTACTTAGCAAGTGATTACCTTTATTTTAATTTTATTTTATTTTTCTTTTCTTCGAAGCAGCCACAAAACTGTTTACATTTGTTTTCCATTTTTTTTTTTCTCTTTTTTGTTAATTTTGATTTAACTTAGGGAAATTTTATGCAGAATGCCAGATTGTGTGTATAAATTTTGTCACAGTTATGAGTGTGTGTGTGAGTGTTTTGGAAAGTGCCTGATTGTTTTTGCTTTTGGAAAGAACTAAACCTAAGCTTACCGAAGTACAATATCCAAAATAGAGACGATCGAATTCGATTCCTATGCGAATTTTACAAATTTCAAGCCAAAAAATATACCACATATCATTTCCTTAAATTTCATTTGATTTCAGATCATCTTTAATGCTCTCACAGTTGGTGTTCCTTATCCGAATCCAAATACAAGTATATATAACCTTAAGACTCTTTCGAACTTAATTGCTAAGCCAATGCTCACAGATGTTGAGTTTATCCTTCGCTTTTCCTTCGCCTTCTCATCATTTTCATTTTCATTATCAATTTCAAATTCAAATTCAATTTCGATTTGCAATTACGAATTAAATATCACATATCGGGGAGCTCTTTTCGAATCGGAAATCAAGTGAATCCAAATGCAAATTAAAGTGTGCAAAATGATTGTATCCTGATTTCAAAAACCTAAGTTATATAAGTTATAATGCCAATGGTGCTTATCAACTAGTTTGTGGCTGTCCTGGGGGGTGTTCGAATCGAGTATGCTTAGCCTAAATGAGTGCGATTCAAATGATTCGAGTGGAATGATTTGATTCGATTCGATTCGATTTGATTTGATTTGGTGTTGTCTTCTTGCGCGTGACTAACTCTAAAATGGAATGCGATGATTCGAGTTGGGTCCTGAGTCCTGCTGTGGCGATGTGTGTGTGCGTGTTTTTCTGTTGTATGACTGACGTGACTGGACATGAGGTGACATGACATGACATGGAGATGGAGATGTAGATGAACCTTTGAATGCTATACATTAACTACACGTAATACGTATTCAAATTTACACTGCAAGTCCTTCATCTCTTCTGATTCCTTTACTTCTTCTTTCCACTGCCCCACCTAGCTTCGATCTTCGATCATCGATCATTGGTTATCGATGTCGATTACTGTGTTCTTTCTTATCATTTTTTGGTTCTGCATCTGAGGTATTGTCGGGTGCTAAAGAGCCACACATTCGGCTACAAACGTTTCAACAATGAGGTAGAGAGTTCTGTTTGCTTTTGTTTGCTTCGTAGTTAGTCTCTGTGTTCGCTGGAAGTCCTTGAATTCTTCTTGATTAGTTCGCATACCTGAATTGCTTGGATGTTCTCTATATATGTAGTACTTATTCCCCTACGGATACGGATCACGCTCTCTCTATATACGTATTGGAGATAATTCATCAGATTTCTTCAGTCAGTCAGTCGCTGTTGCTCATCACAATTTCAAAATATCGACACACACTCGCACAGGATCAGTCCTTCGGTTATCGGTTATCGGCTATCGGCTATCGCTAATCCTATCCCTAAATACATATATACTTTTAATGAAGCTTAGCCTAAGTCTAGTCTAGGGTAATACATGATCCTACAGAGAACAAAACACAACATCGAGGGTTACAAGTTAAAACGAATTGTGTGTGTGTGTGTGTGTTGGTGTGTGTGTGTGTGGGCACTGCTAAAACCTAAGTACAACATATAGACACGACTTGGACTGGTGACTTATAGCGAAATAAATATGGCAACGATTGTTCGACAATTCATACTCCATCAGCACGAGTGCGCCTCAAAAAAGATATATAATATATATAGAAATATACTGTATATAGAGAGGGGAAATCCATATATTACGGCCTCAGCCGAAATATATATGTATAATCCGCCCCGTGTGTTATAGTGTAGTGTAGTTTGTGTTTCCTACTTGTAAGCCTATATAACCTATTAGCTAAATCAAAAAAGCCCTGACAGGGTGAGATACGATCTTAGTTTTGTTTTGTTTTTAGGGGGTTTTCGCGAGTTGGGGCTTCCGCAGTAATGGTGGCTGCCTTGTGGGGCCTTCGCTCGTATTGCTTGCTCAACACTCCAGTTTATACTCCTAGTTATAGGGGCATCCCGGGATGGGGGACCTGGATCAACCGACTGTTGGTCCACTTAACCAGCGGTTCCGTTCCACATCGTCGGCTCTGCTCTGTCGCACTCGCTGCTAATGCTTAATGCTACACGTACTCTATAGGGATAATTCCAATACAATATTCAATACAATACAATATACCAATAATAGCAATACGAATACGAATAATGTATGACGACGAGTTGATGTGCTCGCAAGTAAATCAAATTCGTTTCTAGCAAAACCTGTGCAAAATGCCGCAAAAAAAATCTCCTACGGGGATTTCAATTTCGATTTCATTATCGTTATCGTTTTCGATTGAAGATCGCAGACATACATATGTGTTTCTTCTTGACTCGATACCATATATAAATATATATGTAAATACACTTAGTTGCTAAACAAGTAGTGCAGCCCTCTCAAGCGAACTTAGGTTGGGATCATAAAAACTGGGGGAGAGACATGGGTTAAGGGGGATTGATTAGTTTAGGAAGAATTACGAAGAAGAATTGATTTAAGGTTTGTACTTTGGCATGAAATCTTCAACTTAACGAGAACAAACGTGAACAAAAATTCGACTACAACATTTCGACCTTCCACATTTTCATTTCCGCTTCCGCTTTCACTTTCTCCTTCTCTCTCAGCTGCTTTTCTGCGCTTTCAACTTAAAATTCAACTAAGAAATTGATTTAGTGCTTGGGGAAGGACAGACAGGTAACTCAGTAAGCAATAAAGTTTGCTAAAGATCAAAGAAAAGGTTCTGGAACTGGAACTGGGACTCAAATTCAGGATAATCTCGGGAGGGGGAAGTCGGTTCTAAGCTATCTGTTTAAGCTGCGATTAACATGTTCCTACGTCGAGTAATTATGTACTTCAGTGTGATTAAGATCCTATATGTGTATGTAGATGTGACTAACTGAGGTAGCTGCTAAATGCTAAACTAAGTCGCGATCGGAGGAAGCTGGATCTAGATCGGATTGGGAGCCGATCAGTGAAGATTGATGCAAAGATCTCTGCTGTCCCACCATGGTTCCTTCCTTCTCCTCTAGTCGGCAGTTTGTCGTCCGGCATTTAATTTGTTATCCTTTTATCCATTAAATCATATTTATCGTGGGTTTATCGCAATCAATGCAGCAGTTTGCAAACCAAAAGAACGGAAATAGAAATTGAAATAAAAATACAAACGCAAATTATTAAAAATATTTCATTTAATCATTTGAAAATTCAACAAAAATTCAATATTAATTGTAGTAATAATAATAGCAGAAAGTAATGTAATTTTTGTCCTTTTTCTTTTTGTTTTTTGTTGTTTTTTTTTTTTGTTTGTTTTGTTTTTATTGAAATACAATTAAATTTATTTAGTGGCCCGTTCACGTAGCACGGTGAACGGAGTACGAATAATAATAATAATAAAAATCAACTAAAATATTCAACTAAATTACATTAAAAGTAGACATTCAAGTTGAATTGCCAAAATGTGTGTGTGTGTGTGTGTGTGTAGGAGAGGGGAAAAGGGGAAAGGGGGAGCACTGGGGTGGAGTCGGGTGTATAACATAAGAAGGTACAAAGTATACATATAATATATTACACATTACGAATTAGGCATAAACAAAAGTGTGCTAAGTGTGTGTATATTTAAGTTAAACAAAAAAATTACAATCAGGATTCACATTACAAAAAATCAATCTATAAATTTTCGTTTGGGGTCTTGGAAGTGGGATTTTCAGGATATACAGAAGAAGATTGGATATGGGTTTTCGTTTCGGAAATATTTGCTGCGCTGCTTCGGAAATATCAAGAGGATCGGATCGCGGTTGTTGAGAAAGTGCCTAAACTTCACCAATTTGTACATTGCGTCATCAGATGATCTGAGAGAGCTCGGAGGGAGCCATCAAAAATTGGTTTTTAAGAATTTTGGTTAAAGTTTAAACATTTTGCACGAGTTTTGGCCTGTTCTCCAGTAAAACAGAAGATCGTCAAAAAATGCCACAAATCAAATAGGGAAATTGGGAAAAAGCGAGCAAATACTTCATTTCATTTAACATAAAAAATATATATATCTTTAAATATACATATATGTATATAGAGTGTGTTGATTGTGAGTTTTGAAGAGTTCTCTCGAGTACAAAAAATTATAAACTAAAACAAAAACTGCTTGAAATTGTTTATAAATTGATTACTTTTTAAACGTACATATTTTGTTTTATTTCGCCTTGATTTATCATAGTTTAATATGCATTTAGAAAACATTGTTATTAGTTTGTTATTTGATTTATTTTTTGTTATTTTTGTTATTTGTTATTGATTTTTGCTAAGGAGGTAATATAAATTACATTTTAATGTGTTTTACTCTCGCTCTCGTCGCTGCTATCTCCTCGTCCTTGCCAGTTCAGGCCTGGGCTCATTCATTAAGAGTTAGTTTAGTTGTGATCGGAAGTCTGACTATTATTATTATTATTGTAATTATTATTATTTCTGTTCCGGGGGTCTCTGTTCTATATACTTTATCGTTTTTCTTCTTGGTGGCTGAGGTGGGCATAAGTTTTGTTGTGGTTTATATCGACTGCGCATCATCCTAGCACATTTAACTAAAAACAAAAAACACTGAAATCAAACTAAAACACGGGGCTGACTTACGTAGTAGTTGGTGGTGCGGCTTGCATAGAACTTATTACCAATTAAATATCTATATAACTATATATGCTGCATGGGGGTTTTTGTGTGTTATTTGTTGTGTCATGTTTCCTTGTTTTTTGTGTGTGTGTGTGTTAGGGTGTTCGTTTCCTATAAAATAAGTTCACTTCCTTCACACTCTCCTCTTCTAGTTAGATTAAAACCTTAAATTTAGACGAAAATTATATATAAACTGTGTGCCAAACTTATATTATATATAATCCTCTCAAGTAAATGCCAAAAAAGTGTCGCTTGTCGTTTAGTTTCTATCAAATTTAGGTTTAGGTTTAGGTTAAGGTTTAGGATTAGGTTTAGGTTCATAGGTTATAGGTAACTTAATGGTAGCTCTATATAAGTATCCATAACGAAGTCCTCTCGTTATTGGTAGCTTTTGCGTGTGTGTGTGTGTGTATGAAAAAAAATCATTTTCTATCACTCAAAGTAACGCCTTCTGAAAAACTGTTGTCCTTTAAATTAACGTTTATAAAATATTTGGTATGTAAATGGCGGCAATGCTAAATGCCCGAAAAAAAACAGAGGCGACCGCTATTCAATATTATAATTATTATTTGAAAAGAAAGGTCAGCACATGCAGGTGTAAATCCCTCAAAAGGTTGGTATTTCAAGCAGATGGAACCCTCACCAAAAGTCACCAAATATGGGGATAAAATGGGGGATTTTTCGAGGGAATTGGGACAGCGCATTCACAGATATTCGAAAGAGGGTTTTCTTTTTAATTTAATTCCCAAAAAATTCCATGCAATGCATTGATCGAAAACACAGAAAATCCATTCGAACGAAAAGAACTCCATTAAAATAATCAAAAACTGAAAGAAAAACAGATTCGCTTATTTTTAAACACATTCACAGTGGCATTCGGGTTTTGGGCTTTTTAAATTCTTTTTCAAAAATTTGTTCCTTCCGAACAGCGATTCACAGGAATAGGAAAATACATTTTCAATGTTCACAGGGGCTGCTGAGCAAATATCGGGGTTTTGTCACAGTTTTGGCTGTCTTCGCGGAGGCAATTTTGGTCGAGGCTTTTAGACATTTTCAGAAAATGTTTGTTTGCAACTGGGTTTTCACAAGGGATTTCCCTTTTTTGGGAGAGGGGCCTGGCCTATTCACAATTTGGAGCAGGGTTTTGTTTTTTAGAATTTTTTATAAAAATTTCGTTCGTTTCGAACACTCACAGTGAAGTTGGTTAAATGAGTGTCGGGTCTCCACTCTTATAATTGATTTCCCCAGATAAGAAAATCAATTGGGGGGAAAACCCAGCCACTCTTTTCACAGATGATTTGACGAAACACTTACAGGGGTCTAAACTTTATTATGGTTCGTATCGAACGCGATAGGGATAGGATGCCAATTTAACACAGTTTTTGCTGATCTTTTTTCGGGTCAAACACTTCTCACAGGGTACATATCAAGGGATTTTAGTTTTAATTTTATTAAAATTTCACAAGATTTAAAAATGGGAAATCAGGAGAACAGAAGGTGTAAAATTTGGCGCAGTTTTAGGTTGCCTATACTGCCTTTCACAGATGGAAAAATATCAAAAGGGGTTTTAGTTTCAATTTTATTAAAATTTTCACAGGGACAAGACAGAGATTTTACTTTAATTTTATTAAAATTTCACAGAGTTTAAAATGGAGAATCAAGAGAACAGAAGGTGAAAAATCTAACACAGTTTTGTGCAATGTATTTTAAGGTTTAGGTTGCCCAAACTGACTTTCACAGATGGGGACATATCAAAGAGGTTTTTATTTTCAATTTTATTAAAATTTACACAGGGACAAGGCAGATTTTTACTTTAATTTTATTATTTATTCACAGAATTTAAAAAGCAAAAATCATGAGAAAAGAAAGTGCAAAATTTAACACAGTTTTGAGTGTTTGGTTTTAAGGTTTAGCTTGCCTAAACTGCTTCTCACAGATGGGGACATATCAAAGGGGGTTTTACTTTAAATTTTATTCAAATTTTCACAGAATTTCAAACTAGAAAATAAGAAAAACAGAAGCTGGAAAATCTAACACAGTTTTCGGTGATTGGTTTTAGGGTTTAGCTTGCCTAAACGGAGTTTCACAGAAGGGGATCTATCAATTCTGGTTTTACTTTTAATTTCATTAAAAAACTTCACAGATTTTTGAGAGAAGAATTGGGAAATAAAAGTATTTAAGGTTTAGGTGGCCTAAACTCTCTTTCACAAGTAGATATCAAGGGATTTTTATTTTCAATTTTATTAAAAACTTCACAGAGATAGGAAAATGCAGAAGTTAAAAACCAAAGCAAGGGGAAAAATATCAAATGTTAAATGATACAAATTTAAGGTTTAGGCGGCCTAAACATACACAGAGAAGAGGCTTACAATTTCTTTTCAATTAAATTGAAATTTAAATAAATTTCACAATTTTTCGAGTTAAACTGGGGTAGGGGTTGGGGTCGGTAGGTTTTAAGGGTATTTGGTGACTTTTCAATGCACGGAATATATAAACACAAAAACAGGAAACATTGAACCGCTCTATATAAATTGTTTGGATGTTTGCTTGCATACCATTTAATAAAATTTAGAAAAATCGATCTTAAAATCTACTAAGCCTAAAAACGACAGTGAGGAGTGCCAAGGACTCGCCACCATTTTAGAGATCCATCACATACGGCTGCTCTGGTTGAAAGAACCCCAAGACGTATATAGATATACATGCACGAAGATCGCTCTATAACCTAAACCTTAAGCTTACTAATTAATGATCACGCTGCGCCGAAAGTTCTTTATGTTTTCTATTCTTTACTTATTTCCTTTTTTTTTTTTGTATATTTTTTCTTTTTTTTTTAGGACTTACAACATAGACAGTGAGTTGGGGGGGTCGTGGGCGAGGGTTGAGACTGCTTGAAATACTGGGGGTTTAAAGTTGCATGTTGCATGTGCCGCCTTTTGGCTGCTATTTGTGGGTGTGATTTCTTCGGAGGACCTAACTGAACTGTGTGTGCGTGTGTATGGTGTGTGTTGTAAGGTGTTGGAGAGAGAAACTTAAACGGCCTAGAGGTTGTGTTTTTTTGTTGTGTGTTTCGCTTACTAAAAACTAGGAATTAATTACCAATCGCTTAGGTAAAGATGTGCAACTTATCGTGTAGGTTGTTGTTGTTTTTTGTTAAATTTAGGGTTTATGTTTAATTTTAGGTTTTTTTCCTTTCATTAAATTGTAGCAAATGTTTCGTATGCTCTCCCCTTTTATCTCGCTTTACTCTCTCTCTTCTACTCCTACTTCTACTCTTTAACTTCTTAACTCCCCTTTTGCCTTCCCTTTTCCTTCCTTTTCTTTGTGTGTTATTGAGCAGCACAGCAATTATCATGATTTGTTTAAACAATTTATAATGCCCTGCCTTCAATTTATGCTAAATAAAATTGTGTTTCCCTCGTCGTGATGTAAATGTTTCTTCTTCGTTTACTACCTTCTACTTATAATTTTTTTTTTGCTTTTACATTTTGCTTGGTTTTTCTTTTTTTGTTTTTTTGGTAAAATGTATAAAAAAATTTGATTTAAAAAATAAAAAAAATCATTGCTGTTGTTTTCCTTTTTCTTTAGGTAGATGGGTGTAGGTAGGTGTGTGTGTGTGTAAATAAAAAAAATCTAAATAAAAAAAAAAAACTCAACAAAAAATAACAAGAAATTTGTTTTTAGTTTTGCATTGTTTTCTCTCGGTGTTCTTACTGTGTGTGTGTGGGTGGGGGTGGCTTGTGGTATACATAAAAAATCAAATGATTTTAAAAACTAAAAACTCGGCTTGTGGCAGCCTGTTCTTCCTGTTCTCTAGCTCTTCTTTTGTTGTTAAATTTTAGCTAAAAGTAACAAAATGCGATCCTAGTTCATGTTGAGATAATCGTTGAAGAGCTGCATGCAAGCGGCGCCTCCGCCGTTGGCCACTTCTGCCGCCTCCTGGAACAGCTGGTTGCCATACAGCGGCCGGCCCCAGATATTGGCCGCCTCGAGGAGCTCGCCCGCCGAGGAGGAGGAGTTCGAGCTGACATCGGAGGTATCGGTTTTGGCCTGCTGGTCCTGATTGATGTTCAGGTTGCACAGGAGATCGGTGAAGATGTCGTGACTTGCGGTTAGATTGGTCCTGGCTCCCGCTACCCCAGTCTGCTGGCCCGGCAGCTCCCAGATATTCGGCTTGCCGTAATGCGAGGCACCGCTCCATCCGTTGGAGGAGGAGCTGGAACTGGTCAGCGAGGCTGTCGGCGAGGCGGCATGTGGCTGATGCGACTGATGGTGCTGCTGCTGATGCTGCTGCTGCTGTAGCTGCTGCTGCTGTTGTTGATCCCTGAGTGAAGTCGCTGCTCCTTGGCCATTCCACAACATCATTTTGGAGGTGTCGTTGCCATGATTGCTAACCGTGGGACTGAGCGAGGGCTGTGATCCGCTGCCCGAGGAGCAGCCACTGCTGCTGCTGGAGCAGCCCCACAGGGCCGAGATGGCATCGCTTTGGCCCCAATTGGACTGCATTTTGTTGCTGTTGTTATTGTTGCTGCCGCTATTGGCAGCTGCTGAATTATGGCTAATGATTAAGTTACTAATACTGCTGCTGCTGCTGATGCTGTTTGCTGTTGTGTTGGTCAGTAGAAGGCTCTCGAGTCCTGGTCCAGATCCGGGGACTTTCTGTGTTGCAAGTTGCTGTTGTCTCTGCTGCTGCTGTTGCTGTTGATGTTGATACTTGCTCATCGCATCTGCCATGGCCATCATGTTAATGGTTTTATTGGCCTGCTGCTGGTAGTTGCTTCTCTGGAAATTGGCGGCCACAGGCTGATGTTGCTGCTGCTGGGATTGATGCTGCTGTTGTGGCTGATGTGGCTGCGATGCCTGATGCTGCTGCTGCTGCTGTTGCGTCTGATTATGCTGCTGTGCTGGCTGCTGTTGTTGCTGCTGCTGCTGCTGTTGCTGCCGCCCTTGCTGCTGATGTTGCTGGGCATGCGGATGTGCTCCTATCAAGTCCGGATTTATTTGCTGCTGCAGCGGCGCCGAATAATCAATGGCGGCATTGTAGAGCTGCTGCTTGGACTGCTTGGAGCTGGATCCGTTCGTTGCTGATCCGGATCCGGAGGCCGTTGAAGCGCCCTGGGCACCTGGCGCCTGAATGGCAGCGGCGCCTGTTGCTGTACCTACGGGCGACTCCAACGGGGCCTCATGTTATGCGAGCGTTGGCAGCCGTGTCGATGCAATCGGCACGGGGTTCTTGGCGTAGCAGAAGCTCAGCGGCTTAACAAAGTGGGTGTCCTGGGTGTTGCAATAAGGACAGGTCACGCCATGCGAGTAGTCACTGTAGAAGCTTAGACGCTGCTGCGGATGCATGAGCATCTTGAAGCAGTTATTGCACTGAAAATGGAGAATAAAAAGGGGAAATTTGGGGGTGAAATTAAGGCAAAAACAAGAATTAAAGTGATTTGAAAGAATAACATTTTAAATTAGATTTTAAGAGTGTACAAATTACAAAACACGTTCTTTTCCCAAGCTTTTTGTTAAATTTATATGTTTATAAATTATTTAAAATTAGTATTCTACACTTGATATTTATTAATTATATTTTCTACCCATTTTCTAGCAAAAAACTCACCTTGAACCGCTCGGCGCAGCAGGGCATGGCCGCAAAGATATCATACGCATACATGGTGCCCAGGACCAAACTGGAGCCATCCCACGGCTCCTTGCAGAATCTGTGTGGGGAATCGAAAAGAGGTAAGTCAAATGTCCATTTCCCATTTCTCATTTTCCCCCATTTCCTTCGTCTTCCCTACGCGCGATCCTTACCTGCAGTTGATGACGCGATTGCTGGAGGTTCCGTCCAGGCAACTCATGCAAACACAGGTCAAGTAGAGAGTGCGTCCCTCGTATTTCACCTGCAAGAGCGGAGTCGAAAAAGCGGAAGCGTTGAAAAAGGTGCAGACAAAAGGCTAAAAAGAGGGCAGGAACCAGCCGCATAATTCAAGCAGGAGCCTCGGGGTCTCACACACCAACAATGAGAAATTATGGCAGGAAAAAGTATAAATTCTAAGACCCTAAAATGCACTTGGGAAAAAGCACTTAGGTCTAAAGTTAGGGTTTGTCTAAGCATTTAATAATTTAATAATGATTGAAACAGGAAAATATGTAAGTTAAGGAAAGTTAACATAAAAGATGACAACTTTTAGGAGCAAAGAAAGAGACTTGCTGTGTTTGCTAATTGAAAAAATACTTGTATTTCAAAATTGTTCTCATAAAATGCTTTTAACTTAACTTCATATGTACAAACTATCATAAATTCCCCTTTTATTAGTAGCCTTTCGTAACTATGTAAACAAAATCCAGACAAACCAAAAGCAAACACAAGCTGCCCAGGATTTTTGTTCAAAGAAACCGCACAAGTTGATTTTTATTTTTGTCTACTTAAATACCCTTACAAAGCCTCAAAAAAAGAGCAAATAAACCGCCTTTTGTTAGGGTATCAGCTTTCTGATTTTCTACTTTTCCACTTGTGTCAAAGGGCAAAGAATAGACCAGGGAGAGGGCCTCAAAAGACCAAAGAACTGAGCGCATTCTTGCATGCCTGACAAAAGACAAAGGGAACAGGAGTTGGAGGAGAAGTTGGAGCTGGAGCTGGAGCTGGAGCAGGACTGCAGCTTTCCCATTGCGACGCGACATAATAATTTCAAATAAAATGCAAAATGCATAAACTTGTCCAGGAGACGAGACTGAAGCCGCCGCCCACGAACAAAAAGCCGGGAGAGTAGACCGAGGCCAAGTCAAAGTCAAGGGAGGAGGGAGACCCACCAGAAAGGCACAAAAGAGCCAATTCCAAGTGCAGCCAGTAGAGGCAGCAACAGCAGCAGCAGCAGCAGCGGCAGCGGCAGCTGGCAATGAATTATAAATCCAGGCTTAAATTAAAGCCCACAGAGGAGTCGCAGTCGCAGAACCCTGTCAGCCAGGGAAAGCAGGAAAAATAAGCCCATGAAAGCGTAGGTCGTGCGTGTAGTTCCCCCCTTTTCTTTTCTTATTTTTGTTCTGTGCAGACAAAATGCAAAATACAAAATGTGCAATGTGCAGTTTTCCCAACTCTTCCCTGGCGTAATTACGCCGACTTAAATGGGTCATAAATTGCGGGGACGGCGGAGACAGACATACCCAGCCAATGGGAGTGGCGGTGGCAGTGGGAGTCGAGGGTAAACGGAGACATGGTTGGTGCAGCCATCATCAGCCAGGTCCACCCGAAAAGGTGGAGCTGCAAGCTCGTCCCGCTAATTGCAGCGGAAAGTTCTCGGGGCCACGTGGGCGAGTGAAAGCGGAAAGGTTGCCACGCGAGTGGGAGTGAGTGGAGTGAGCACATTTGACGTTTTATAAATGATGGGGATGCACTGGAAATAATTCAGGAATTCTGAGTAGAATTGGTAGGGTAGTTTGTTAATAAACTTGGGAGTTTTATGAGAATATCAAACCTAGAAAGTTAAAGTTAAATGGGTAAAGAAGTTTACTGATCTGTTCTTTTTTGGGAAGAAAGTGGAATAGAGTGTAAAAACAACCTGCTGCACTTGTATTGTATTGTAACGTCACAAATCTTCAATAAAACATTGAAAAAGATTCCTATAGCTCAAAATATTTATACAAATAATTTTATATACTTTTTCTCTTCTCCCATTATATCCCATATACATTTTCTTTCAGTGCCTGTCGTTACTCACCTCAATGCAGCCGCTGGAATGCTGCTTGGGACTGAGGAAGAAGGAGCCATCGACCAGCGGATAGCGATCGAACACAAGCAGCGGCTCCTCGCACAGAATGCAGGCCACGCGGCTCATTTGGGATTGGGCCAGCGAGGAGAGGATGAAGAGCCGGGTCTCATCATTGCCATGGTTGCCCTCGTCTTCGATCTGGATATAAAGAAAAAATAAAGAAATAAGGAACAATTTATTAGTGACAAGTCTAGACAACACATAATGAAGGTAAGAATATTTTTGGTTCATTTTAATAATTATAAGGAAATTTAATATACTTTATATTATATAATGTAATATTTTAACGATATTTTTTGCCATTTTTCCATATTTTGCCATATTTTATAAAAACCTTAGAATGCTTGTTTACAAAGAACTTTAAATAATTATTGTATTGAACCCCCAACTGCTTCTTCCTGCTTCTTCAAATAAATTATTTAAAATTCAAAATAAGCAAAAGTTCGTTACCCCGCTGCTGCATCCTCTTCTATAATATAGAGCCACTGAACCACTGTGTTTCCTCTGCCCAGAGGTGTGTGTCCAATGAACATTTCCAATATATGTCTGCCGAGGGACTAAACGAAGCAACCAGCGAGCGTCTAAGCGCCAACAAATGAACCATAAAATCCAAACGTGCCGGCACAACAAACGAACGAAATAAAAAAACAAAAAAGAAAACAGAGTCGAGGAGCTGCTCCGTTGTCTAAGCCAAAGTGGCTAACACGTTGCCCAAATTGAATGCACACACATACACACACAGCCACAGGACACAGAGGACCACAACCAGGTAACCATCTAAGCCAAGTTAAGTCAGCCAGTCCAGGCCAATTCCCAAATCGATAATCAATATGGCGAGCCGGCGGCAGAGGAGCTCACACTCCAGTTGGCATTTCCTATACTAAAATTCCAGCATTCGTTGGTGGTGGGGTAATAAAGCCGTCAAAAAGCCAAAAAGGTGTTGAAAGGATCCACGAAATATGGCTAAGTTGGGAATAGTTGTTTCGCCGCCAATCAAAGCCAACTAACCCAATGATGAGGGAATATATATACACCTATACATTTGTGACTCTGTTTTGGGTAATTTGTGATGGTCCGACCCGCACCTGACCAGACGGAATAACAGCACTCAGACTGGAATTTATATAGCGTATATAGTATAGGATATATATGGACAGGTGAATAATTTAGTGAGTGTAACGAAATTAAGGGCAAAGGACACGTAGAACCAATCAATTGCAGCTGAGGAATGTCTTTCTCTGGGACAGCAGGTTTAATGCACTTTTAATATGCGAAGAGCAAAGGGATGAGTTTTGGTTGGGCAAACAACACAAACCCCTAAATCCCCTTTGGCAACTCGTGCTAATATTTGCTCAGAACTTTTGCCCTGCCAAGGAGGATGACACTCTCTGGCACTCGGATAAACAACAACAACAACAACAGCAGCAGCAACAACTCTTGGCTAAAATAATCAACAAATTAATATTTGCACGGGCTCAGGCAGGGCCCACATTGCAATTGTCTTTTCTGTTTCCCTTCCCTTGCCTGTTTTTGTTTGCCAACTTCTTGGGGACCAGCTCATAAATCTTGGCAACAATAAAATCAACTCTTAACAACAGAGATTCGATTAATGAATGTTTGCGCTCTCGGTATTCACTCCTGCTATGGTAAGCGATACGAGGCACAATTTTCACTCATTAAACAAAGGAGTCTGAGTCTGTAGCTGGAGCAGGAGTCCTCCGTGCTCGTCCTCGAGGAAGGGTGAGTTGCTAAAGCAATTAAGTTGATTGCTCAAGGAGACCATGTTGATCCTGGCCTGGAGTGTGAGTGCTGTGCTCGTCTGGGATTACGGACGATAACAATATAACCCAGATAGCCGAGGCAACTGCAGCAATAATGCTTCTCTTCGCCGCCTGTATCGCCTCTTCTTACATGGCCAAAAAGAAAAAAAAAAAAAAGGACAAGAAATAATAAAGGAATGCAGACGCACATGTGTAGTACATTTCATCATAGTCCTGGCAGGGCTTTCTATGGCCTTCTCTCTGAGTTTTTAAGCCACGCAGAGAAATTATACAATATATTTTTAACAATGAAATTGTAAGTAAAAATATAAAGACTAAAACTGTATGTATTTCTTTGTTATTAGAATATTTTAGGCAATAAAATTTGTGTTAAATTTAAACCCAATTAAAGCTTACATCTTTCCAAGCTTTAATAAGTAATCTTTTAAGGTGCATTTACCAAGAAATCTATATAAAATTGCCGAATATAATAATTTTTAACTTAAATTATCCTCCGAATATTTCCCTAAAAATTAATTCTTACAAATTTCCCTATATTTTATTTCTCTGTTTTTTGTCATAAATATTTCGTCTTCATCTTCATGTTCGCTACGTGACGATTTGCTAATTTCTCAAGCTCCGCTCTTCTCGGTTCTGTTGAACTCGCGCCCCCGAAAACGAGAATGAACTCGGGACTCAGGAGCAAAGGATTGAGGACTCTGTCTGTCTTGCTCTTCATAATTTATGAGAGTCGCGTGTGCAAAGTTTTTTGGCAAAACCGCAGTGGAGTATAGGAGGAGCTGCTCTCTGCACAAATTATAAGCATGAAATTATTATTGCCGAATTTCGAAATTATTGTTAGCAGAACAAAACTTTTCATGGAAACCGTAAAAGTCAAAAGTCGAAGTGCAATAAACTCCTAGTCAGGTCCTAGAACTCTCTGTCTCTCTCTCTTTCAAATGCATTGGCTTCGGCAGGACACAGCACTAATGAAGCCATTGAGTTGTCACTTCCTTTGGCATAAATCAGGCAGCATTTCCTTTTCCGCGCGCCCATAAATATCAACAACAACACCCAAAACTCTCCTCCAGAGCCACAAATCAAAAAGGTTTCTTTTTCATTTCCACGGCAGAGGCCACACCCCGAAAAAGTATCAAGAGCCCCAGAGTCCAAGACAGACAATGGGCCGAACCAGAAACTACAATTCAATGCGAATTCAATTCTCGTTAGTTTCGGGTTCAAAGTGCTTTGCTTTTCATAAACACATTAAATTAAATGGCATTTGTTTCGGAGTAGGAAGTCGCTGCTGTTAGTTAATCCATTAAAAATGCCAGCCATAAATATTTCACTTCAAGAATTTCTCTCCCTCCACCACCAAGGAAAATGTCTCCATTGGCCACTCCTCTTGGCATTTTTCCTCTGACTCTCTGACTCTGGGCTCCTTTAAGCTTTATGCCCAAAGTTAATAAAACTGCTTAATATTCTCCAAATTCGCCTTTGTGAGTTTTTGCCTCCGCCGAGTGTTTGTGCAGACAGTAAGCAAACACACATGGCAAGCCGCCTCCTCCTCCTCTTACCCCTTTTCACCTTTTTTGTGTTACCTTTTTAGAGGGCGGGGGGAAAAGTCCTCATTACCGTTCAGTGGGCGTTATTGCGGAGAAAAACTATTTTATTAACCCGGAAAAACTGTTTACCCGACCATCATTCTCAATTGTCAATTGTCTCGCGTTGTGTGTGGGGAAATTGAAAAATTGTCTGCTGTTTAAATGGTTTTCCCCCCGTTTTTCTACGTTGTAGAAAACCTATGTAGGCGTTCTTGTGTTTGCCAGAGAGACAAAAGAAATGGCAGAATAAATTTGAAAATTGTCATCGGGAAAAGCTGACAGCTCAGTCGTGGGCGTGGCGCGATGCTAGGTGCTTAATTTAAGCAGCAGCGGGAATAAGTTGGCTGTCTCCCAGCGAGACACTTTGATCAATGGGCCAGATGTGACCTGTGGATTAGGAGTTAAAGCCAATGACAACAAGCCACCGACAATGGCAACAATACTATATTCTCTATACAAGAGTGCAGAACAAGACACTGACAATGAAATTGCAGCCAGAGGGAGGAGGGAAAATCCTTAGGAAGGGGCGCGGGCACTTTTATAAATGAAATGGAGTAATAATATTTTGCGACAACAAAATGCAACCAAAGCTAGGGGGGGGAAAATGGAAAATGAAGATGGATTCGAATGTGAAATACCTTAGTATAAAGTACTTTTTTAAAGGTAATAGTTAATGGATTATGATAATAATTAAAGGATTATATTTTCATATAAAATTCAATCATTAAACATGTATTCTTTATAGGTGTTTACAAAATATTTATATAGGTTTAAAAATTATTTTAAAGAGCACTCAAAAGTATGCTACATGTGTTAAACTTTTTAACTCAGAATTTTTAAAACAAATCTGCGCCTAGCAACATTTTATTAAATTGTTTTGATATATTTTTACATGATTTTAGGTTAATAGTAACTTTAAATATTACAAATTTTTAAAATGGGCTCCGAAACAAAATGTAACATTAGAATTTTTACAAGAAATCCGCTTAATATATATTCTAGCATACTTTTAGACACATTTTTCAAGTTATTTCAAATCTCTAGAAATAGTTTGCCTCTCCTGATAGCTTTTAGGATCAGGAATAATAACTGAAAGGACCCTCCTTTACGTCTCAAAACAAACATACCCTACACAATTTTCTGAACACTTCCCGGTATATAAAGAAAATAAAACACTGCATACCGCCAGGCGCAGCTGTGCAGGATCCTAAGAAGCACAAGCGGAGTTGGTGGATATTAATATGGGTTTGGGGGCAACAACAATGCAGCCCAGGCAACACAACTATACAAGTACAGCAAACATGGCAGACAAACAAACATTTCAATAAATTCAAAAAGTACCAAGCCAGACAATGAAAACTGCACCGAAGCGTTGCGGGGGAAAAACAAGCAAAAGGAGTGCCCGGTGTTGCCGGGTGCCAAGTCAAAGGGAAAAGCCTGTGGAAAAGCAGCTGAGCACCCCGCACTGCACACTCGCTTGTAGTACAACAACTGTGAAGTGGCTTAAAAGCTTGTCCAGGGAAAATGGGGGGTGCAGCAACTCCTAAGAGGCAGCTGCTATTCGCATTGTTTTTCTCCCCCCTTTAAAAATCTCATGTCATTTGCACTTAATTCAAATGCGCGACACAATTGCAAAATAAAAGTATATATAATAAAAAATTAAAAAAGAAAAACAGAAAGCGGGAAAGGTCTTTACATGGGAAGGAGGGAACGAAGAGCTTTGCATATCTAGTCGGGGCTTGTGTCTGGGTTATAACTTCATTAGGCGCAGTCGAAATGTTTTTGATAAGCTGCGTTGCTGTGTTTGTTTTCGCGGGTTCAAGAAACTTTTCCTGTGCGAAGTTTTGGCATGTCCTTGTTAGCCCCGGGAAAGAGATTCCCTTTCAGCTGAAGAGCCCTATCGTCGTCATTTTAATTCCTACTCATCCTTGATGTTTGCATTTTTTTGCATTCGCTTTTAGCCATTAGCCAAATGCTCTTGCCAAGAAAAATATCCCTCTTCTGACCTTTAAATACCAATTTGCAAATAAATTGTATTTGCTTTTGTTGTTGCTGTTGCTACTGACTGGACCTTCGGGACGCAGGACGCAGGACCCTGGACTTTGGGTCTCGTTTTATTTATCGTGCGTTCAATGTGCTATGGCATAATGGCTTTCTTCGATTGGCCAAAAGGGAGAGGAGAGGAGAGGGAGAGGGGGGAAAGCTTTATGTACAAAAACAAATGCAATTTCCAATTTCATTTTTCTGCCAGCGCCTTGAAGTATGCTTTTGCCTTTTTATTTTGTACAGTTTATTGAACTGCAGCAGCCCGCCGCGAGGCTCCTTTCCCTTTTTATCCCCCAGCTTTCCTCCATCCTCCATCTCCGTTCTTTATTTTAAACTTTATTCCCGAGCATAACAATTATTTTTTTTATATGAAAAGCAAATTTCAAAGGCATCTCCCAGACACTCGCCAGACATTGATGGTTATTGGATCCTGCGCGTAACCACGCCTCCGCATTTTCCGCGCTAAGTAAGCAATTTAAATGCATTCGGTGGTCGTTAATAGTTTTATTACATTGCCTCTTGTTAAACTTAATTGTTTAATTATTTTTTAAGGCACTCCTTGTTCGGTTTTGCTTTTTTTTCGTGCTGTCGTGCTGCTGCATTTTACGAAGTCACAGTACATTGCTTTGATTCGAACTTAATCCCCACGACATTAGCAACCGAAAAACTAAACGAACTGTAAGCCATTTCCCGCGGGCACCGAACGAAAAAAGAAGAAAAAGGGGAAAACTGTGAAGAGCGTAGAGTGTAGAGTGTATCCTCTTTGGTGTAATTTCTTCCACTTAACTTAATCCCCCCTGATGCTTTAAGGCAAGCAAGCATATGTATCGCTCCAATTGGGAGGTGCTGCCAGCCAGGCAGCTCTCGTGTCTATATAGCAGCAAACACTGGGGTTTCTATTTATTTTTCTTCGTTTGCTTGCTTGCACAGAGCGCTTATCAACTGGCGAACGGTGCGTATGCGTTATGTGCCTAGCGAGACTGATTAACTTAATGAAATTTAACCCAGAGGCTTAAGAGCGTAGTTTTTAATGTATTAAAATATTAAATAATATTAAATATTTATTAAATTGGTATACTTATTAAAAATCTAAATGAGTTGAGCTACATTTTATGGGGATTTCGGCTGTAACATAAATTTTTAAATTCATTTTTAGTTTGTGGCTTTTAAAAATGTAAAAATCAAAGAGTAAATTATTTCATTCTTAGTTTGTGGCTTATACAAATGCAAATGGCTTATTCAAAAACACTCTTTAGAAAATGTATTAAAAATACCAGAATATATATTTAAAGCCTAAATAAATACGCTTAATGATTTCTAAGCAAGTAATTGGCATTTAACCTCAGTAAGCTTCAAGAACAAATAGTTTTTCTTGCATTTTCCTTGCACTTTCTGGGGTTAGCTTGAAGAACAAATAGTTTTCTTACAATTTCCTTACATTTCCTAGGGTTAAGTCTACGCCATAGTTCTTATCGAGTCTATGGATCAATGAACCTCAACCGAACTACACTTTTTCCAGCTCCAGGCGGCGATAAGTGCCTGTCAACAACAGAAATAGTCGGACGACAGGCCTCCATTTCGAAGTGCAAATAGTGGCAGGGAGAGAGAGAGAGAGAGGGAAAAGCCAGGGGGGTTGGGGGAAAGTGAAGGAAAACAGATAAGAGTAGGGCCAAGTGGGAGTCAACAAACTGTGCAACAAACGGCTGCATTTACCCACCAATTGATCGTTAAAAAAAAAAAGGGGTGAGTATAGCCCAGTTAAACCTAATTAAATTTGCCTTTTTGCAGGCTCTCTACTTTTTCTTCCATTTCCCATTTTTTTCTTTGCTATTTTTCTATTTTTTCCTATTTTATTTATTTTTCATTTTCTCCTCTTTTGTTTGCTGTAATTTTTATCGCTCAGCAGTGAGAAATCGCTTGGAATGGAACTCTCTCATTTGGAGCATATCTTTATAATTGCCAGAAAAAAAGATATAAGAATTCCAGAATAGTAAAATAGCGAATAAGAAAAGCAGAGCAGAGAGACACAGCCCCGTCTGCATTTTAATTACAATACAAAAGAGGAAAATGGCGTGGAAATTCTAACCTCAGGGAAAAGTTATAAGCTGGGCAAAAAAAAAAAAAACCAAACCAAACCGAAAAGGAAAAGAGTTTTTGGGGGAAAAGCGCGGGTTTCCCACTGTCCAAAGTTTGATTAAAACAAAAGAGACAGAAAACTTTTCGCTTTTTTTGGCCAAAAAGGACACTCGATAGGCAACTCTGAAGGAAACTTTTAAGAACGCCATTGCAAATGCAAGGCTCCTCCGCTTATTTTTGCTGGGGAAAACTTTAACATTTCCAGGTTAAAGGTTCAAAATAATATAATTAAAAAGCGGGGTTTTCGACTCCAAACAAAAGCAATTCGCAACAGCTCCCAGCTCCCGGCTCCCGGCTCAAGTGAAGGCCAAAAGGGAAAGCCTGGGGTTTGGGAGCAACCATAAAAAACGCAGCCAGACGCAGACAATGAACGGAATCCTGCACACCGACACACACACACACAAACAAGATACGCACATAATGAAAATGTCAAAATAAACACGACATTAAAAACCTCGAAAAACCTCCACACACACACAGAGAGACAGAGTGGTAAGCACACACACACACACAGTCAGGACAAACAGACAGACGGAGACAGCCAGAGCAGAAGAAGAAGAAGCCACTGCACTCGACGCCGCTTTAAAGGCCAATAAATGACGAGGGTCCTTGTGGCTGCACCTCAATGAGGGCTTATTTGGCACTCCAAGGATCTGGCAACTGAGTCCACTGGGGAACCAGTTCCCACCAAAGGCACTGTCATGTTGAATTTTAATTTGTGTGGGGTTTTTCTTGGATCTTCTACTTGTGGTGCTTTGACACTGCTTTGTTTTTTGTTTAATAAGTTCTTAAAAAATCATTATTTAAAATATTATAACTGTTTCTCTTTTTCTCTCTCCCTCTCTTATTATAAATATAAAATGATTGCACGGCTGGAGCGGCAGAAATATTTTATATATAATAGAGAGGTAAATATATTTTCTTTTTAAAGTATTTTTAAATTTAATACGAAAAGAATCAAGCAAACCTACGACCAATGACATTGAGTTGTTTATTTAATAATTGCTTCACAGAAGTTGAGTGCATTTTATTTTAATTAGTTTTATTTTTTTTTTTAGGTATTTATTTTCTCAAGCCCTATAAAACACATTTTAAATCCCTTTCATAAACTAGTTCCCCAAGTTCCTCTAGTTCCTAGGACTCATCTCTGTTTTCCCACAGCTCTCACATGTGCCACCATGCTGCTGATGATATGCTGATATGCTGATGATACCAAGTTTTCGGCGCTAATCGCGTCACAAAAGAACAAAAACAGAGACAATGCTCTCGGTTTCGGTTCACCTTCCTCGCTCCTATGCCCCGCCTGCGGTTGAATTACTTTTGAAGGTGTCACTAACATCGCTAAGTAGCTTTGGCTGTTGCTCCCGCGCTCTCCTCCATCCTGCTCATTAGCATTTCTAATTAAGGAGCAGCTACAGTCTCGCATATGAGCCGCAAGGATAATGACACCTGCCACACTCAGACGGCGAAATGAAAGCAGGGATTATCATGAAATGGAAAGTGCGCTAGCTCCTTTTTCCCCTAGCATTTTCCAGCAATTTTCACTACTGGCCGTTGGCCATGTAAGCTGCATGTTTAACGGCAATTAGACAGCACCGCCCACTTTTTTCACAACACCCCCAAAAATATATACTAAATATATATATTTCCAAAGAGAGTGAGAAAAGTGACCCAGACAGTGGAGGGCGCGGCTGAGCTTCTATTAAAAGTGAAAACATTTACATTAATAATTAGCCGAGAAGGAACCTTCCCCACAGCTCCTTTTTTGCTGTTGAAAACACAGCACTTTGTTGGACACTAAAAACTTCATCAAGTACAGCGCACAAATTGCAATTAATCAGGAGAGAGGAGGGATTGTGACGAGGACGAAGCCAGAGTTGGGGTTAAAAAACTGCTCTCGTCCAAGTTGACAGTTTAACTGACTAAACAAGGTGCGATAAGTGCTTGCTCAGACAGGGGAAAACAGCCAAGTTGAACAGCCAAAAACAGAAATCAGCGCAGGACAATGACCAAGGACCAGCGGATAGTGGGTGGTGGTGTCGAGGAGACAGGACACAGGACGCAGGAAAACTGGAGGAGGATCCAAGGCAGAGCAACAGCAACAGCTGCTGTCAGCGTTCAGCGGAAAATGAAAATGATTTAAAGCACATGGCCATGGACAAGGACCTTCCTAAGCGGTAGACTTGGAGAAAAAAAATGCTTAAAAAATCTGCAGATTGTTTCTAGATATAAATTATTTTTGTTTAAACTCTTATAATAATATTTTGAAATTTTGTAAGCTTTCCTTTTAAAGCAAACTTTTTAGAATCCTTTTCCTTCAGTGCATTCCCTTTCCATTTAGTCTTTCCTTAAATCTTTTTATTCATTCCCCCAAAAACTTTCGCTGCTTGGTTTGGGCCAAGCTTTTGTCAAGCTGTCCTGACGTGTCCTTTTCAATGGCTTAAAGTTCAAAGTGCAATCAGGATAAATTTCTGAATTTTTCATTGCATATGTTGCTGCTCCATCCTTTTTTCCTGGCAACTCCATTTTGGGTAATCAAACTAATGAACCTCCGAGGTGAGCTTGGAGAAGGGGCAAAATGCTTACAAATTGCATTGGTCAGACATGTGAGAGGGTCAGTCGAGTTGAGGTTGCCTCCTGTTGAGCTGAGTTGAGTTGAGCTGGAGTGGAGTGGAGTGGAGTCCTTCGGGTGCTTGACTCCTTCATGGAAAAGCAAAATTCCTGTGCTGCCAGGTGGTGGCCAAAGGATCCATACACAGACGCACTCAGAGGTTGCCCACAGAAAAACACACAAGCGAACAGTTTTCAAACATCAACCGCAGAGTAATTAAATTGCAGGCGACTCCTCTGATGGTTTCTCTCCGCTTTCTCCTTTTTTTTTTGTATATACTATATATTTTTTTATTTACCAGGCTCGGGATTCACTTAACAGGATTGAAGGACGAATTTTGAACTTGTCGAGGGGCAAATTTCAGGCACGCATGTCGAGACCCAAGGATAATTTCATTACATTCACACAGAATCAGAGAAGACACTGCTGAGAATTCCTTCTAAATGAATTCCGAAATAAATAAATAAAGCTCACACAAAAATTCTGCAAAGAAAAATCCGACAGATACAAGGAAAGGGCGTTGGGGGCGTGACCGGTTCTTAATTAATTTTTGCAATCACCGCCGAGACGACTGCGATTTCCAGTTCGACTTGAGCTGCTTATGGCTAATGAACAGAAAATAACAGTATTGTTCTGTACTTAGATCCAAGGCAGAAAAAGGGGAGAGAACAAACAAAAAGGTAAGGAACAAATCAAAAACCAATAAAAGGCAATAAAGCCAAGTACCCAGGAGACAAGTTCAATGCACTGCGCACAACTTCCCTGCCTCCCAGATCCCCTCATCCTTGGGTTATATATATTTAAAAGAAGCTTAGGATCAAAGGAGCGCAGAGCCGAGAGAGCTGGCTGATAGCAAGGGCAGCGCATAAATTTTGCCAGCGTTGCAGAAATAAAAAGGAAATCCATTCAAGGATACAAAAACGCGTTAAGTGCGCCAAATAAAAAGAAAAAGCGTTTGCAACAGAAAATAAAAAAAAGCGTCGCCGAACAGAGAAAGGATATGCCAGCGATATTGCAAAGTTAAATCAATAAATAAAGCATCAAGCGGGGAGTGGCGCCGCCCCATCAACGTCATTAAATCAATGCTGCCTGTCGTTGCCAGCAATAGATAACGACCAGGACAAATCGGAGGAGTACCCACTGCCAGGACTCACGATCCAGGAGGAGGCACACGAGACAATGACAACGGCAGCGGCGACGCTGGCGATGCAGCGAAAGTTTGCCAAGTGACATTAGGGGCAGAGAGAGAGTGGAGTACCAGGATCCGAAGGTGGCCTAGAAGGAGCCATGGCAAACACTTAAAATTCTGCAGGAAATATACACTGATGGGAAAACTTCTACAAGGTAATAAAATAATAAAATAAAAGTAAAAAATCTATAATACAGGAAAGAAAATTCATTAAATTCCCAAGGGTTTTAAATTAAACCAAATATAACTCTTCATTTCCTTTACATTTATATATTTTAATACCTTTTTTTTCTGTCCCTGAAAGGCAGAAACCTTAAAGAAGAAGAATTCCTTTCAAGGAAATCTTTGCTGAACTTTAGGTTCTAATGGAAAGGGGCACCGTGACAAGTGGCGTCTGCCGAGAGTTGTTGTCAGACACAGCCCGCGACAATGCCAAAAACACAATTGGGGCGTGTCCACAATGCAGGTGGTGGGGCAAGGGCGCGTGGAAGACTGGAAGATAGCCAGGCAGGATCCTAGAATCCTTAAGCGATGCCAGCAAAAAGCCATCTCCGCCTTTCTCTCAATCTCCGCTCACTCGAGCCGAGACAAACTCAATTGTTTTTGTGCAGAGCCAAGGCAAATTTTTGATTGAAATGCAGACAAAAGAGAGATAATGAGGAGCGGAGAGGGAAGGCATCCGTCACTGAGCTCCTGATGGATTAGTTTAATGAAATTTTAGCGACCTAACAAACGACTAGGAGCATCAAGTAGCCGAGTAGGTAACCTAAGACCCTTTAAGAGAAAAAGTTCAGGGGAATAAACAAACATTTAAGAAGTTATTTTAACATAAAACCGAAGCTAGCAAAATTTGATTTAATAATAATATGTAAACATGTTGATAAAGCTCAAGTCCATTTTAATTCAATTAAATATAATTTACTTGTTACAAGTAGACGTCTGTCCAGGGCTAATCTTATTGATTTGCGCCTCGAAACTTGCGTCCTTGATGGCGGTGAGGAAGTGAAATCCAGACTCGGAACCGAAAGCCCCGACAAACAAAATCGAAGCCAAGTTAAATCCGACAGCGGCACGTGACCATAGGCAGCCAGCAGAGCGGAAATGTTTGTCTGCCAAGGCCTTCGCCTCCTGCTGCCTCACTCCCTGTGCTTCTTTCTGGCCAGACACCAGACTAAGAAGAAGACCAAGACCAAGAAACAACCATGTAGATGGGCGATAAGGCGTCAAAGTGGCAACAAAGTCAATAAGCAAAATGTTTGTGGTGCACAAAATGTTTTCTGCCATAGCCGCCGACGGCATTGAAATCCTTTAATGTGCTGTTAACGATAAGCCAACAAGGAGACTGAGGCTGCAGGCTACATATAGTATATAGTACATCCCCCACCCCTCTCGATATGCAAAGGACTTTGGCCGAAAACTAGCTAGAAAACGAGCAGCGAATATTAAAACAAATAAGCCGGCACATAATGGACTGCCCCAGGATAGCTTTTGAGAGGCAGAGAGAGAGAGAGAGAGATGGCCCTCGTACTAGACAGTGTCCTTCCTCTCACTCTCGATATTTTTTGGCAAAGCTCTTCTGCGACCCATGTCAAATAAGTTAAACAGACATGAAAGGCTCCTCCTGCTCTGGCTGTCCCTACAAACCAAAGTCCGAAAAAAAAGAAAGTGGACACCAGGGAAAAAAGGGAAAGAGCCGGGCTAGAGATGTCAGTATTTAGAGCGATAAGTTTATACCTATCGAAAGGATTTAAATTTAAGAATAAGATATAATGATCAATTAATTTATATTTACATGAAAAGTTTAACTATAAATATCGAAACTATAAGAAGAAAGTGCTTAAAACTGATAGGGATGTTTATTTTTAGATAAAAAACTTGTAGTTTTATCGATATTTTCGATAAGTTATTAAATATTAGTAATACGTAGTATTTGTGTAATATATTTATATTTATTGTAATTATTACGCAGATCCATATTTATAAATATTATTTTCAATGAATACGTAATATTCAAATGTTTATAATATATCGATATTTTTCGATATAATCCCTTCGATTTCCTTTTCCAACAAACATCCCTAAGCCAAGCTTCAGCGAAAGGGAAAGAGGGTTTTTTTTAGGAGAACCCAGTGAAGTTGGTCAATGACTCTACAAAGTCTGGCCCGCACCGCAATTGAAGTTGAAGATTTGCCAACAAACATACGGAGGAGCAAATAACATAAAAATTAAACGAAATTTATTTACTTATGCGAGCCAACGGATGCGACTAATTGGTGATGGCGACTCGTGGGGGCTAAGTTAATGAAAAAATATGCATGTAAGGGACTGTATTTTTTTTTTTTTTGGGTTCAGGTAGAAACAGAAACACAACTGCAGACTCCAGTCTCCAGTCTCCTTCATGTGTGACCACCGGCACCGTAAAGTTCGTTGAACTTTACCTTTGGCTGGCGGCCGTCATCGTAAAAATCAATAGGCGGACCCCATGCCAGTTTTAAAATACATTTTACTTTTCGTCCGCCAGCGAAATGAGCAAGCATCAAAGGCACTTCAAACATCAGCATCATCGGCATGCGAAAATGTTTCGACAGCCGCTTATGAATGAATATACATATATGTATAGTATAAAGCCAGAGCCAACAAACACACTCCACTCAAAAAACTCAGCAGCAGCAGACTCACTTGAAGTGCAAGTTTTTGGCAGACTGCGAGTCGATTTCTCCACCCATTTCAGGTTCATGCAACCAAGCAGCAGCAGTTCCCCTCCCGCTCCCCAAGCTATTTAAAGGCATCTTTACGAGCCACGCGATGCTGAAAACGAAAAATCTGCAACTGCGAACGAAGGAAGCCATTAAAAACGCCTCATAATTTAACGAGTAAGCACGTTTGATTGAAGCAGAAAGGGAAATGCACTCGCCAAGATATAATAATCATGGCATCTTTACAATTCTAATAAGCGGTTCTTCAAATAAGACATGCATATGCCCCATTAAATTATAAAAGATCCATAATAACATCTAATTTGTTTACATTAAAACTATCTATAAGGTAGGAAAGGAAACGATGAATAAGCACTTGGTTTTAAAAGCCATAATTAAAGCAAACAAGTTTAACTTTCGAAGAGTATTTAACAAATCAAATGTAAAGCATTTCAAATACAGATTTAAATATAACATTTTCCACAACACTTTATTTAATATATTTTATAGTTTTTCCATACAATGTATGAGCTAATCTTTCAGTTTCCCTTTGCTTAGAAATCAGCAAGGCCTATAATTTTCCACTGAGCATATAAATAATGTTTGGTATTTGGTTTGCCCCTACTTTTATTTTTTATGGGCGTCATTCTGATTGCCTTTTTGCGATAAACAAAAAAAAACTGCTTGCCACACGCTCGTGCCCCAGAGCACTGGCAGCTGTTCGGTAATTGAGTTGTTGCAACTGGCAGAGTGAGACTTATCGCTGATCTGCAGCGATTTGCATTATTAATTAGCTACGATTTAGCGAAATATTACGCATACGTCCCGTGGGCAGGCGCATCTTGAAGCTCAGTGGCTCTCGTGGTGATGATGATGATAATTTTGCTCTTGGCCAAACACCATTCATCAGAAACAGAGAAAAGCAACAGCACCCAACAGCTAAGTAAATGCTCAAAGTGGTAGGTGTTGAACCCCCAGGGGGAGAATTGCACAACCTTTTTTTTTGCGGGGCTAGATAATGGAAAATGGAAAAGCGCCGTTGCCGTCGATTCAAATTTACAAAGTCAAACAAACAGGCGGCGGAAAAGTCAACGAACTGGCGCACAGTTGTTGTCATTTGAACTGGAAATTAATGCTGCTCGTGTGCATATTGGAAAAGCTTGCCTACTTTGCGGCTGTCCGGTCAAAATAACCGAAATTAAACAGCTTTTCTCTCTGCGCTCTCACTCTCAGTGTTTCGTTGTGGCCATATCGGCGGCGGGCTTTATCTCCCTTTATTTTGTTTGTTCGGCTAATTATTGTCTTAGGTTAGTTAGTGTGTGGGGGCATGTGGGCTATAAAAATGCTCACGGAAAAATGCTGAAAGCAAAAGTAGGTGTTCTTAAATGGCAAGAGAGAAACAGGCAGAAAATATATACTTTTTATGGCGTGACATCATTACTAGTTTAATGGAGGTATTAATTATAATTATAGCCTTTTGGGAGATATTACAAAATCAAACTTATGAGAAAAGCAAGCTGTTTGATGGGTTTGAAAATTACAAAAATTATATATTGATATATTTCGCCTGACAAAATATGTAAAAGTGAATTAAAGCACACAAGTATAAATTTGTGTATCTCTTAAATCCTTCTTTAAACATTTTACCATATTTATTCTCTGTTTTGCCTGTTTGTGCATTTATTGAAAACATATTTTCAGACAAACAACGAACCACATTGGGCAATAACAAAAATTATGTGTGCTCTATGGCATGACAGCTCTTGGACTTTTCTCTGTTTAGGGGCTTTCTTTCAGTTTTTTTCATGTGGTTCTTCTTTTTTTGGGTCTTTATGTTTTCGTAGTTTATTTT
>JAEIHY010002762.1:0-30817 GCA_018904565.1 Drosophila tsacasi
AATGCCAGGTATTTCCTCTGCCTTTCGGCTATCTGCTGCTGCTGCTCCGATTGTCCGTCCTGATAATGCATTAACAAGTCGCTCATATATCTCCTGTTTTTAATTAGCAATCTGCTGCAAAAAACTCCGACTACTGCAAAAACCTAAATTCAAAAGTGGAACACAAACAAAAACAGTTTAAAAGTCAGCCAAAAAAATGAGGAATCAACAAAAAATACAAGAAAAAACCGAAGAGGAAAAGGTCAGTGACCAAAATATGTTTTGTAACTCAGGCAGAAATCTTCGCGAAAAGAGAATGGGCCAAGAGCCAAGTCGAGAAAGACAGAAGCCAGAAGCCAGAGTTAACCCTTTGGACCCCGGATATAGTTACCGTTCTCCGAATCTTAAAAAATTGCTTATAGGGTAAATATGGAACTAGTAAGAAATTTTATGTTTTGCTTCATTATTGGGATTAAAATATTTTTAATGAATAAATGAACGATTTTAGGTCCTGAAATACTATGTTAATTGGTTTAATTATATTTTTTTCTATGAAAACAGGCCTAAGTATATTTGAAATTTAATAAATATGTACAAAGCTTACATGTTCTAAAATCAGGAACTCTTCTAAGCATTTAAAAAAAAATACAAATACTCATTATTCTTTAAAAAGGATAACTGGGACAACTTCGATAAGTGCTACAAATATGAAAACAAACAAAAGGATTTTTGGTAATTTTCCAACCGCAATGCACCTGGGGCCTGGCTCTCTGCTCATTTCACAATTTCCGCCTGCTGGTTGCAGTTTTTTTTTCTCATATATTTTTTGTATTTCTCGTTATTGTTGCTGTTGTTTTTAAGCCTTTTGCACACACACACGCACACGCATGCATACATGGGCACTTTAATTCAATTAACAACGTGGACGTCGCTGCCGGCGAAGCTCAATGTCCGCGTCAAGTATACGCCCTGTGGTGCCTAAAAAATATACTCGTGCCTGTTGTGCCGTTTCCTATTTTGCATTCTGCGAACAAAAAGCGCAAAAAGGAGAGCGAATGGCCAGGCATCCGACTTAAGGCTGCAGAAGCATATTTGTGTGCGTGTGTCTGTTTGCGGGAAAAGGCAACATCAGCAAAAAAAAAAAAAAAAGAGAAATAACACACACAGAAAAATAAGCAACTAAGAAATGCAAATGAAATGTAATTGAAAGCGACGCTGCCGGCGTCGTCGCTGGCTACTGGCTACCCTTAAGCTTTTCGAGGGGACATTGTCCGTTTGTGGGACGCGCCGATTGCCAATTGGGGATAGAGGATAGGGGATGCATAGCGGATGGGGATAACAACCAGGCAAGGGCACAGTGACACATTAAAGTGATATTCAAGAAAATTAAAACCAAGAAGTCCTCAGAACATTGATCGATGGCTTTTTAGAGGTGTTATAAATTAAATGTTACTAAAATTATGTTGATCACTTAATAAGGAATATTTATACCTGATGTACCTTGATAAAATATTTTGTTTAGCTTTTAATTTGTCCTTAATTTAAAAAATGCACACAAATGGGATTAAATAAAATTTAAAAAAAAAAAACAAAACAAAGCAAAGTTAATAAAACCATAATATGACCCACTGTAACTCGCAATCCTTTTTCCCCTAAATTTGTCGCCTCTGCTCCACTGTTCCGTTAGCTGCAAGGCAAGCAGGCGGCAGGCGGAATAAAGAGCACATGACAATAAGAAAAAAGCTGTGTGTATATTTTAATCCTCTCAAAGAGGATTTTTCGATTGCGGCCGCTGCTGCTGTTGCCGCTTTGCACACGACACCAACACACACAGTCTTTCGGTGGCCAAGGAAGTGGGTGGGGTGGGGTAGCAGTGAATGACAGAAGCAAGCGTAGCCTCGAAGGAGCGAATACGAGGAAAGTCACCTCTAAAAAAGCGATCGAGCAATATCCCCGACGCACCAACACTCACGCACAGTGCGCGATAAGCTTAATTGAGTGCGCGGCAGCAGTGGGTGGTGGTGGGAGGGGGGCAGGTAGCGGGCGGATCAGTAGAAGGAGAAGGAGAAAGAGGCGGTGAAGCGCTATCAACGCAGCAGCAACAGCAGGAGAGCAGCAAGGAGAAATATGAAAACAACAAATACACTGCTCAAATATGCACGCAGCTCGCCTGAGGACGTCGGCAGAGGCAGCGGCAACGGCCCCCAAAACGCACGAAAGAGAAAGCAGCACGCATTCACACTCAAACACACACACACACTGTGTGCTTTTTCTGGGAGTTACCCCGCAATCAAAAGAAAGTTTAGGGTATATTAGGGATGATAAAAGAGCAGGGAACATTTTCCACCACAGTTGGAAAACAATTACCTAAAGAAATGTATCTATTTCAAACTGTAAAATAACTTTCAGCTATATAGTTATATACAATAAATATTGGCATATACTTAGTAGTATACCAAAATAGTTTGTATTACAGGGTATTCCGTTATCAGTCACCAAGTGCCTCATTCCTCTTTAGCCTTTGGCTGTCGTTTCCTTTGTTCGTTAAACAAACCGAAGCAGCACGAAGCAATCCGAACGATCCTCGGGAGCTTCTTTCTCTCCCTCTCATTGAATGTGGGTGGGCGAACGGGAGAAGGCGGTGGCCGGGGGGATATTTCGTCTTGTGGGGATACGTGACTGAGAATGCCGTCCGCTGGGCGCAGCTGTTTCTAAAAAGTTTCGTCAGAGGATCGAATCACTGGCTGGATACCCGCAATTGGGTCAGTTTATAAATATCCGCGCCACATTTTCTAATTTCCATTAACGGCGCCAGGAAGAACGCCCACATTTTTTTGGGGGGAAAGGAAGGCAATCCAAGCAAGAATTTCATTAAATACACTGACAACTGGGAAAATTATTAAATAATTCAATTACCGAAGCTAGTAACATTTGTTATTTAGATGGTTTATTATCTCAGAATGACTTTTATAAACTGTAGCACTATCTTCTAAAAGTAAGACTTGACTCATAGGCTCATAGAGACAGTATGACTTGTTTTACTCTGCCTTCAAAGATTAAAAAACCAATAGCTTAATAAATCCCTAAATATATTTAAGGTCCGTGTGCTAACTTCATCCAAATCTTAATTAATATGCAAGATAATTGTTTCTCTTGTGTTCCGAGAACAGAAAGCAAACACATGTGTTCTTCAGTTTTCCTCGGAGAATGCCGGCAATCTAATTTGATTTCGGCGCTCTTTAGGCGCTCTCTTCTACGCCTCTGTTATCGCAGAAAGGCGAAGAAAGCTTATTTTTCTTTTGGGCAAGAAACAGAATTTCGAATTCTCACAGCTCCTAGAAAAAAAGGGCAATCGAGCATTCCTGACTCATGAATGGCCTCCCAACTGGTTGCTGGTGCCTTTATCTGTCCGTGTCCCAATAGCAAAGTACGTACATGAGTACACACTGCTATCGTGGAGATACTTCCTTTGCCTGTCTTATCAGCTGAATGCGGTTAAGAGAATTACAAATATAGGCGTGGAAGGCAAAAGGAAAAAACCACTGAAAAAGTGTGGAAAATGTAGTACCTATTCTAAATTTTTCAGAAGTATATAAGAAATATCCTTGAATTATTACTTTGGCTTAATAACTCCCTAAAAAAACACTATACCAAAGGTCGAGAAATATAAAACATATGAATTACATTGAAGGAGCTCATAGCTATAGGGATAGATTATCCTATATATATGTATCCAACTATACTGTTCCATCCTTGCAAGAATCACTACCTGAAGAGTAACTTCTCCAGAGGTATTCCAGGTAGTATTATTTTGAGCTAAAACCTCCAGAGGACAACCTCTGCTATAAAATATAATTTTCCCAACATTAATTCTCCAGCTTTGAGGGTTTCTGTTGGGTTTGTGTGGTGGCCATGTGGATCGCGGCTGGTGGTTCGTCGAGTGGCCAACCAAGTGTGTCAGTGCGAGTGCCTCGGAACTTTCCCCGTCCGTCGATGACCCGCATTTCGAATGTCTAAATTAAGGACACCGCCATAAAAAGCTCTTCGAACGCGACTGCGAGGGCAAATGACTGACTGAGGGGCCGCTGTGTGTGTGTGGGTCGTCGAGGCGTTGAAAACAGCAACAAAAACACAGGCATAGATCAATATTGCTGACAGCCACGGACGGGGGCATCTTTTTTTTGAAGGGGATACAATGAGTATGTTGCAAGATGACGCCCTTCTATGGTGCGCCTATGAGCGACAGCCAAAAAACGATTTGGTAATCAACAGCCAAAACGAGTCGACAAGTATTCGAGTCCCAGTTGGGGGTTTTTCCTTACACAAAAAAACACACAAAGGAAAAACTAAGTACGCCGAAGGAAATATGGATAAAAACGAAATGTTTCTGGCAAAAATTGCTTTGTAAATAAAATAGACAAACGATTTTTGCCTCTAACGAAGACCACAAATCAGTCACTGTAAAAGTCGCAGTTCCCCCAGGTTCCAGATCCCGCCCGATCGTCAGGGTGAGCTCATCCAGCGAGGGCAACTAGTTTCCACATCCTCCCTCCCTCCGCTTCCCCTTGTAAAAAAAAAAACAGCCCCAATGGAGCAAACCCTTCCCCGTACACCTCCTCCTTCTTCTCCGATTTCATAGTTGACTAGCCGAAGAGCAGAGCGATTCTTTGTAGTTTTCGCCGGCGATCACTCCTCCGCAAATGTTTGCCATATACGATAGGAAACACTAGATATATGATCATATATGTACATATATACGGTTGCCATTACAACCATATGTTTTTGAAGCTGCGTGGACATTTCCAGGGGTTTTTAGCTATTACATGGAACACATTTTGATTTTGATAAGTGATGTCTTATTGAAACTTGTTTGGATAATTTATAAATCTCTAAATTTAGTATTAGGATCTTCATTTTCTCAACCCAATTGCAGAATAACCCATAAAAACGCGATATCAACATTTGGAATCAGGTTTTTACGGCAAACATTAAATCAAACAAACGTCTTTTCGAAATGTCAACAAACAAAGTTTACTTAGCAATCGATTTATTGATAAATTGGGAAAGATAACAGGTAATAGATGTATAAAGACAAGACATGTGAATATCGCATATACAAGCCATTAATTAATAACCAACAAATTAAAACAAACTTTGGATATAACTGACGAAAATATATATTTAATTTAATTTCTTAATTTCAAATTCCATTAGATTCGCCAAATTATAAGAAATTTTGCTCGGAACGAACCTTAAAGTCTAACTAAAAAAACTTCCTTTTTGTTCATTACCGAGTGGAACTTGTGAGCTGCTTTGCTGGTACTTTGCAGGCAAAGCTTTAAAGAAATTACTCGGGATTCCTCATCATTCCTCTGGATTCCTCATCATTCCTCGGGATTGTTCATCATTAAATTTCTCTATGGATAAAATTGCTTACATTTCAACATATTTTGCAAGTGGGTGTGTTGTGTGTGTCCTACAATGTTGTATTATATCTATTTGAGTGTGTGTTTATGTGTGGCATTGACAACGGCCCACCTGCTGGCTCCTCACCCCTTTGAAAATACAAAAAATAGAAACCCCTTCTCTTTGGAAGCTTACGTGCTTCGTTGCTAACCTTTTTTGTTATTGTTGGTTTTCGCCTTTTAATTTTTTTTCTCTCTCCCTCTCTCTCTCTCTCTCTGTTTTTGTTATGTTTAAAGCCAAGCTTTTTCTTTTTCTCCTCCTTCTTCTTCTTCTTCCGTTGGGTGCCTACGTGCAAAGGAATTTTACACTTGGCGAACAAAGGCGCAGCAGAGCGAATGAGAAAGAGCTAGAAACGGACAGAGAAACAACAAAAACAACAACGGGACTTTATGACAGCCAAACGTCGTCGCTAGAAAACCAAGTAGGGGGAGAATTGGGGGGAGGAGCGGAGATTTGGAGAGAAGAGGGGAGTAGTTGTGCATGTAAGCAAAGTACAAAGAGCTCCAGCAACGGCGACAATTTCGTTGGCCCAGGAGAGTAGAGAGCGAGAGAGAAAAGAATATTAGAAGAAACATTAGAAGAATTGTACACTGAGCAAAGAAGAACTTACACATCCTTATGGAGAATAGAATGAGTAGATTCTTGTATTATTTCAGTAGGTAAAATTTTAGTTCATCAGGAGAGAAACCTGAAAGAAAACCTGAGAATACAATTACACTTGTAATTCTTACATTTCCATTAAGATACTTTATCCATTAAAAGATCTTACGGATCAGGCTTTACTTTGCCACAGTTAAAAACAAATGGTAAACATTATAAAATTCTACATAAACTCTTTCGACCCTCTTGACTAGTCTCTAGTCGCTTTTTCTCCATGTAGAAGGAGGGACGACTTGACTTGGGAGGTTTCAATTTCTAAAAGCTTCGAAGGAAGGTTCAAAGAGGGGGGAGCGAGCAGCAGGAGGGCCAGAGCGGGAGAGGCGGAGAAGCGGGACATGTGTTTGGTGCCAACCTGCGATACCTGTTCCGCCGACGAGGGACGGACGGAGCACCAGAATCCGGCCACATAACATAGCTAGCAGCGGTTACTCAGTTAGTCAGTCATCAACACAGATACTCACCAACACACAAACAAGCTAGCGCTCTTCTAACGTATCTGCATCTCGCTCGCGCTCTCTCGCTCTTTGGGCCAACTCATTCAGTGGCTTTCGGCGTGTATTTACACGGCACAAATAGCGCTTGAGGAAACCAAAAAATAGGAAAAAAAAAAAAAAAAACAAAAAGCACAGAGGCTGAGCGAGCTCCTCTACCCCTATCCTACTCGCACGCACTATTCGTAGGCAAGGTGCGACAGGGATGGAGACAGGGGGAGCGACAGACAGACAGACACTCACGCATGTAGCAATCACAGGCTCTGGTGATTTTTTCGGTGGCTCAGCCCCAGCCTCGCTGGATGTCGAGACATCACTGTAGATTGCGGGGGCGCCTCAGCCAGTGTACTGTGTGTTGATTGTGTTGTGTGTGGGCCGCCGCCACATGTGCCAAGTGTCACGCACACACCGCCAAGACTTGGAAACCCACTTTAAGCCAGAAAAGTATTGGGTAACAATTGGCAGCCACAGATCCACTGAGCCATGCCAACGGACACAGTCAGTAGTGTCTGGTAAGGGTTGGGTCTATAAATAGATCTGTGATCAAAGGTTATGTAAATCTTTAAGTATAGGGAAGACCTACGACCATTATAAGTGCCCTGTTGGAGCCGTGGGAATGGCTTATAGATCTAGGATCTCAAAAATCCAAGCATTTAAAATACAAAGAATAATATAGATAGATAATACAGATAGTTTTAGGAAGATCCCTAGATACATTTCAATATCCAAAGGATACAACGTGGAATTGGTTAAATAAAGAGATGCCCGGTCCCCTCTAACCTATCATATTGGAAAAATCACTCTTTATAATTGCCCATCCTCATTGTTGTTTGTTTACCAGTCTTCAAACGGGTCTTCCTCCGTCGTCAAAAATTCCGTTTTCACTCCCAGCCGAAATTTCAACATCATCATGATGATCATGGGATGGGGAAGAGGCGGAGGAAGCATCATCGTTAATTTGTGAGCCCTGTCACCGATTATATAGTATGTACTACCTTCATATACCCTCCGCTCTCCAACACACACATTGTGGTGTTGTATTGTTGTAACTTTTTCGCTGATAAAATTCGAGCAGGAGAGCAGGCAGCCTCCCCTCGCTCCCTTTTTTTTTTTGGAGCATGGAGTGTGTAGCTCGGAGCTGAGAGAGAGAGGAAGTCGTTGAGCGGTGAAGCAGATAGAGAGGTTCATACATACTAGACCAGAGACTAAGTAGAACAACGACAACCACAATGGGAAACGCAAGGCACAGGCAAAAGGCACTACTAATACTCGCAGAGCTCCTGCACTGGAAGAAATCAACACCGAAAAGAGGATCAATTCTTGTTCTGTTATTTTGAAAGAATAAAAATATTTTTTGTTTGCGGTTTAATCCTAAATCTAAATCTGCCTGAATAGTAAATAGCCTTCTATTCCAAATATTATATTTTCTTTATAATTTAGTAAATTATGAATTTATGTACTTGATCCCTAAGGGTATAAAACCACCTGGATATAACCTAATAAAAACTAATTTGGCTTTGTTATGATGGAGGGTGTACACTCCTACAAGGGAATAAAAACCTCACGAAGTTAGCCGCGCACAATATTAGATGAAACTAGAATCCTATTTCTTCCCGTGCACCACCTCTGTGGACCATAGTCCGTACCTCCGATCCGATCCCAGGCAAAGCTCCACAAAAGCCACTCAAAATGTAAAAAAAAAAAAATATTAAACAGACTGAGAAAAAAATCCACCACCACCAACACGCAATAGGGCAAGGCAAACAACAAAAAAAGCAGCGCGCGGCTAAGGCAGCAGCGTTGACGTCGACGCCGGCAGAGGCTGAGCCAGCAACAGGAATTTACGATTCAGTGACTCTGTGTCTGTGTACATTTGTTGCTATTTCACCTGGGCTGGGGAGCTCCGTGTGCGTGTGTGTGTGTGTGAGAGCCTATTCGTTCCGATCGTTTCCGTTGCAGGGGCGCTAGAAGGGGTGATGCAGGGGGATAGTTGTAGTTTCTGTTGTTTTTATTGTTTTTGTTATTGTTGCCGTTACGCCTTCAGTCAGTTAATAATAGACAACAACAACTAAAAAAAAACCCACCAAGGTGTGTAGGATAAAATTAAAAACACACACACAAAACAGCAAAAAGGCACATACATTTAGACAGGGACAGCGAAAGAGAGAGAGGGAGAGAGACGGAGGGAACTTTGCTGAAAGCTCCGCTTAGGATTCTCAATTCCGATCGGACTGAAGCCGAGAGCCGCCACTCCACTTGTAGAATTTACAGCCCGCTTACGTAATCCCTCGCCTAAACACAACAACAAGAGCCACATAAAGACTCCTGCACACCAACACACTCACATGAGAATACAATGTACAATGTAGAAAAATACAGTGGAACATCCCTAAATACTCTTGCCCAAATGGCTTTACAGGATATTTCCACTAAAATGCATCAGCTGGAAATTCAAGGAATATTTGGTTAGGAAGTTACACATTTTTTATTTAAGGGCATAATTTAATAAGCAGATTCATCTAACGACTCTCCACTGTATGTCCCACGGATGGAACACGCCTGCGTCGCTGGATCTCGAGTTTCCACATGCTTTTCCAATTTCAGTGGCCTGGAAAAGCCAGCACAGCTACAGATGGGGTGTGGTAGGTGCGCGGGGTGTTCCAGCCCAACCCCAAAATGGAGGCCCAACCCAAAAAGCCGACGTCCCCGCCACGCCGCCGATTGCCCTTACAACAACAACATGCCACTAAAAACGGCGAGAGAAAAACCTAGGGAAAAACAAATCAACTGTTGCACACCCAAAGGTTGCTGTTCCTAGCTTTTTTCCAGCGCGTTTTTCTTTTTCTTTTTAACCCCGTTTCGCTGGCCCCTCCGTCCACTTGGCTGCCCCTTCCCCTCTTTCCTTCGGAGCAGCGCAGCGCTCATCGCGTGTAAAGGAAATTAAAAATTCAAAAGTCAAAGGCGCAAGCAAGAGAGCAACAGCCAGCCCTCTCTCTCGCTCCGACTCTCTCGCTCTCTCGTTTGTGTAGACTTGGGGACTAACCAAAAAGTCTCCACGAGTCGCAGCCGTTCCTTTCGAGAGCGGCAACGGATGTAGGATTGTTTTCGTGCTGCGCCTGTATGCGGGGCCGCGTGTGTGTGTGCGCCGGCAGCGCGGTTGGCGCCGCTGCTTTGGAGATTGGAAGTTGGATCACCGAGGATCACTCAGAGAGTTTCTTTCGTTTCGTTCGGTTCGTTCGTGCGGATCCCTCTCTCTCTTTCCGCCCCACGCGCCCGCCCGAACGCCCCTCTCGCCTTCGTCTCCCACTCTTGCGCTGAGTTGTGAAAATTTCCACAAGTTAAAATTAAATGAAGGAAACAACAAAAAAATAAGTGCAAAGGAAGCAAGCGAATATAGCAGACGGCAGAAAAAGGTGCCTAGTAATAACAACTGCGGGCAGTGAATTAGCCACCCTAAAGTGAAAAATGCAAAGAAAAATCTTTTAAATAAAAGAGAAACTGACGAGTACTAAATAAATAAACCAAGTGCTTGAAAAAGAAAACTCCCACTGACACATCGATCAAAATTAAAGGATATACATATGTAGCCGCTTTGGATAAAAGGTGCCTAGTAATTTTTGATTATACTGAATCTCGAATCATATAATACAACGAATGGTCTGTGGGTTAGACATTATATCGTAAAAGTTATATAGAATTAGAATAAAAGCAACCATTTAAACAGTTGGTTTTGTTTTATTAATTGTCATTTCCCAAATTTAATGGTAAATTAAAAGGTAAACCAAATAGTCTAACATTTTACCATAAGTAAAGTAAAAAATAATTTTAAAAGTCATAAAACATATAAAAATATATTTCAAAAGTTCCAAAAATACTGTACTTTTAAAATACAAATTAATACATATTACAAAATAAATAGCAACAACTTTAAATAATATAACATATAAAAAAATACTTGTATAAGTTTTTGTAATAAAAATTAAAAACAACAAGAAAATGAAAACATGAAATTATACAGGAATCTACACGAACAGGAAAATTAACCAACCGCAGATAGGAATGAACACGATAAGGACAAGCAGGCAGAAGGAAGGGTGTCCAGTAATTTAGGACTTTCAGTTAAAAATAATCCCCCGTAAAGTGATCTCGCAGGCAAACGAACCGCCCACCCCTAAAAAACATCCGCTCTTATCAGGCGCGCCCCGTCTATGTGTGAGTGTGTGCCTCTGTGTGCATGAGTGAGCGCGTGAGTGGTGGTGCGCCGGCAGCGCAGTCGGCTTCCTGCGTCGAGGACTTTGACTTGCTCATTCGTGCGCGAGTCTTTCCAGTCTTTCCCGACTCTTTCCCGCAACAACAACGGACGCTCCTGTTCGCCGCCGCAGCAGTTGCAAATAAAAAGAAAAACAAGAAACCGCAAACGTTAGGCGGTAAAGGAAATAAAATTACAACGAAGTGAGCCAGAAAACAATACAATTCCGTTTAAAACCGAGCTATAAGTGAAAAATATACCAATTTGTGTGAGATCGAGCCAGGCGAAAATATTAAAGCTTTTTGCCATCGTCGAGCTTTTCTAATAACTGTTTGACGTGTGTGTGAGAGTGATCATGCTCTTTCTCTCGCTCTCCTTCTCTGCCTCTTTGTATTGAATGGTGTGGCTTCTCAATTGATTTGAACAAGTGCATAAAAACAATAACAATTGCAAACAAACCGAACAGTGCCAAAGCATAGAAAACACAAAATAGAAGCGTGGAAAAAACAGAAATGAGAGGAGCGAGAAAAGTGGAGACTGTGCTGGGCTGTATGTGTGTGTGCCAGGAAGACGGGAATTTCTGTGGGAATGCTGAATGATTTTCAATTAAGTGTACAACAAAGCGGCCGAGAAAGCGATAAGATAAGCGCGGCGAACGCAAATATTTAGCAAGTGGAGGAAGCAAGAGGAGCGTGGGTTTTCGAAAAAGCAGACAAGGATTTTTTGTTGGAATTACGATCACAGAAAGTGATAACACTGAAAAACGGAGGAAGAAACAAAACGTGCCACGAATTTCATGACTTTCCACTGCGATTGCCTGGAATCTCGGCCGTGTCGGTGTGTGCGTTCCAGTTTTCAGTGTGTCGCATGTAAAGTTTTCCATTCCATTTTACGTGCCCTGCTGCCTTTTACCTTCATTGCTAGCTTTTAATTTGTTGCTCTCCTAATTCCTCCACACCCTTTGGCAAGTTTTCAAGTCACAGTCGCGCACACAGGCGCAGGCAACAGTTGTTGCTGTCATCATTAGTCTCTGTCCCCCATTTCAACAGTCGTTCTCTTCCGGCGAACTCTCTCTTTGCCTGGTGCTCTCTGTCTCGCTCGTGCAGTGCGTGTGGCTCTCGTTGTTGTTGTCGCTGCCGCTGGCGGCTGCCCATTTGAAACACATTTGAAATTTCCATTTAGATTTCCTCATTTACGTTTTCCCTCATCGAGCGGGCCTGCATAATGTGCTGCTCTGCTCGTTTGACCCTTTGGGGTCGACTCTTAAATTAAATTCTGTGCCCGCGTGCTCAATTGGACGCCGGCAGCGCAGTAGCAGCGCCGTTTCCAGTGGAGAGTCCTTTTTAATATTGGGGGAACGAGAAATCTCTACACACAGTGAGACTTGGCTAGGTGGAACTTAGGATCGGGAAAATCGTAAAAACGCCCGAATTGCAAGTTAATGAAAAATCGTTTTATTTCCAAGAAATCATTTAAAGTAATTTTTGATTAACATTAATTTGAAATTAGTGAGTTATACATTCTTTTCATTAAATTACTTCTTCTGAGGATTCAGGATAAAGCAATACTGATATTTTGAAATCATGGAAGTGTTTTGTATTTTTTAAGAAGGAAAGAAATATATTTATATCAACCCTTCCCCCTTTCCAGCATTCTTAGTTTTCACAACCCTCAACAAGTTTTTAAAAACCAAATCCTGGAACCTCAAAAATATTAACCTGTGTAATTCCTTCCATTACAGCACGCCCTGGAATATATGTTTTAACGGCTGCCCCCCGCTCAGAATAAGTCTCACAGGGTCTCCAGGAGAATCCCAGAGCAAAAGGACAATCGAAGGACCTTCAATGAACTCTGAGCCGCGCCTGAGGACATAAATTGAGATCGCAGCCTCTCACTCTCTCACTTCGCTTCACTCCTCTGCCAAGTGACGCAAACACGACGGCTTCCCAATGAAGATGGCATCTCAACGATTCTGCCTGCGGTGGAACAACCATCAGAGCAACCTGCTGTCCGTCTTTGACCAGCTGCTCCACGCAGAAACCTTCACAGATGTGACGCTGGCCGTCGAGGGGCAATACCTGAAGGCACACAAGGTGGGTGCTTGATCATTTAATACTATGTAGTAGATCAGATAAAGATTAATTGTATTTAAATTGAACTTGAACAATGATGAATCTAATAACCTTCCTGCTTCCTCCTCAGATGGTGCTATCCGCCTGCAGTCCGTACTTCAATGCCCTGTTCATAAATCATCCGGAAAAGCATCCGATTGTCATTCTTAAGGATGTCCCCTATTCTGACATGAAATCCCTGCTGGACTTTATGTACAGAGGCGAGGTCTCTGTGGACCAGGAGCGACTTACCGCATTCCTGCGCGTGGCCGAGAGCCTGCGCATCAAGGGCCTCACCGAGGTCAACGACGACAAGCCCTCGCCGGCAGCGGCGGCCGGAGCTGGAGCTGCAGCGGGAGCAGTTGCGGCTGGCTCCGAGAGCACGCCCACTCCCCCGCAGCTGCAGCGCATACAGCCTTATTTGGTGCCACAGCGGAATCGGACACAGGCCGGCGGTCTGCTGGCCAGTGCCGCCGCCGCCAATGCTGGAAATACGCCCACCCTGCCGGTGCAGCCATCGCTGCTTAGCTCAGCCCTGATGCCGAAGCGAAAAAGAGGCAGGCCGCGCAAGCTATCGGGCAGCTCGAATGGCACGGGGAATGATTACGACGATTTCGAGCGCGAGAACCTGATGAATGACTCCGATCTGGGCAATGGCAAACTGGGCAACGATTCCTACTCCGGCAACGACGACGGCTCCGATGACAATCAGCAAGATGCAGGCAACACGGATGATCTGAATGTGAGTCATAGGAGAAAATATAGCTTAGATTGCTTTGAATTTTCTATAAATATATGAGACTAATCCCTTAATCTTCTTTTGTTCTCACAGGAAAGCCGCGATTCTCTGCCTTCGAAACGATCAAAGAACGCCAAGGATCACCGCCACCACCACCAAGAGGACAACAGCACAACTTCCGGTGAGTCCAGACACTGCCAATGCATACTTTACAGAACCATTGCCTAGTCCTAAGATCATTTGAATTTAACCATAAATAAGTCCAAAAATGCACCATCAACCAATATCTCGATACCTCTCATGTGCACCCAGCAAAAATCGAAATACCAACTCAATCCAATACAGAGCCAGGCTGAATGAAGTCACATTTTTTATATATATAACCACATTCGTTCGACAAATCTCATCTGCGAATATCGGAAAAGCTAAAAGGGATTTTACGCCTTTCAGTTAGTTGTAGAATCTGAAATCTGAAAAGCTAAAACTCGCGTCGGTTTCTCGCTACTCTCTCGCCCCTCCTCCTCCTTCTCCTCCTACAAAAAGTGAAAAGAAAAGAAGAACAGTGAGAAAATAATACGAAAAACAAAGTGAAGTGTTCTCGTTCGAAGGCATCTCTTGCGTCCGTCGGCAGGTGAGTGTCCCCAAAGATGATGATGATGTTGATGATGCCCAAGAAATGCAAATCCACAAGCTGACGAAGAGAATTAAAGAATTGTGAAGTTGAGAATCGGGTTGAGCTCACAGGGATTCATGGCCGACGGGATAATGAAAACATAACTATGATCAAAAAAGATAAACCAAAATTTTCCAAATTCCAAAACCAAAAATATCGCGAAAAACTCCTGAACTGAAAATGAAAAAGCGTCACCTCTGCTCTCTCTCTCTCTCTATCTCTGTCTCATAAAAATGACCATCACCACCAAAAGTGAAATGCTGATCTCTGTTGTCCATTTCCGTTCCATCTCCTCGAAACGTACAAGAAACAAAAACCGGAACACCATGTATGAGAAACTGATCAACTGAAGGAACAAAGAGGAAAAAGAAAATGAAAACTGAACTGAACTGAAATACTTTTCGAACAAACTCTCGCAACGCGTTGAAAATGGCTTGAAATCCCTATAGCTTTTCCGATCCGATTTGAAACTCTTTCACTCTCTCTCTCACTCGCTCTCTCGCGTCATGTGTTTTGCCTTTCTCTTGCATATGTACATCCTGCACACACACACACACAACACACCCATTTATACACACACATATCACCTTAAATTACGTGTACTAAGTTTATACGCCAGCAGATTATAAACTATATATTATCACTTGCTAAATATTTATGAAATTCTTGTTAGGATTTCAAATTAATCATTAAATATAATTTTATTTTATTCCCAATTAAATTTAAAAGTGTTAATAGCTTTCTAATTCGTTTAAATATATAGAAAGTGGAATTTCAAAATGTTAAAATTTGGTTTTGCGCATTAGAAAACACTTGAAAAGGCATCCAAAAGTATGCAATGATCCAATGCAAATTTTGAAGCATACTTTTAGGCGCCATTTTTAAATTTTAATTTTCATTTAGTATCTCCAATAATTTGCCATTGCTTTAATTTATAAAGTTACTGAAATATCATAAAATCTTTACCTTAAAAAGTACTTCACACTACTTTTTGCTGAGGATTTAAAAAACCAAACTAATCAAATGGCCTTCCGAATATAATTTGAATGTGCAATGTCCATAAATTAAATCCTTTTAAACTAATCAAACCGGCGTATAATCATAGTACTAGAAAGCTATTTTGAACCCAAAGTTAACCAACTCACTTTGAACAATTCCGTTTTAGATGGCAACGACAGCGATGGCGAGCCAATGGACACCTCTTATATGGAACCTCAACTCATGCTGGACGAATACGACGAGCCCGTGGAGTTCAAGTACAATCCCCTCACCGACAACAGCTCGCCCACGCAGGATCAGACGGACGGCAGCCATCTTAACGAGCAGGCGCGTCAGCAGGCCTTCCTCATAGCCGCCCAGCGGAAGCATCAAGCGGACACCGCAGCGGCTGCGTCTGGCGGCGGACTCAAGCTAATCGTTGGAATGGCAGCTGGGGGAGCGCAGGTGAAGAGCATGGTCAGCATACCCAAGTTGACGCCAATAGGCAAGGTCAATGCAGCATCCACGCCACTTAGCTCGCCCGCCGCCTCCTCCTCTGTGGCAGCGGCCGCTGCGGGAAAGCCTCGCGTCCAGAAGCGCCCCAAGATGGGCAAGCAGAACGGCGACGTCAAGCCGACGGCCGTGTTCACCAGCCAGGAATACCTCGATCTGTACAATAGCAATGATGGCTTCAAGTTCAAGGCGGGCTCCCTGAGTGGCAGTACGCCCAACTTGAGCAGCGGCGGCGTGGGCGGGGGCACGCCTTCGGTGAAGACCAAGCTCAATCTGAGCAGCAACGTGGGCGAGGGCGAGGCGGAGGGCTCTGTGCGGGACTATTGCACCAAGGAGGGCGAGCACACGTACCGCTGCAAGGTCTGTTCGCGCGTCTACACGCACATCAGCAACTTCTGCCGGCACTACGTGACCTCGCACAAGCGCAACGTCAAGGTGTACCCGTGCCCGTTCTGCTTCAAGGAGTTCACGCGCAAGGACAACATGACGGCGCACGTGAAGATCATCCACAAGATCGAGAATCCCTCGACGGCGCTGGCCAATGTGGCGGCAGCGAATCTCGCCGGTCAACCGCTGGGTCTTTCAGGGGCCTCGACGCCGCCGCCGCCGGATCTGAGTGGACAGAATTCGAATCAATCGCTGCCCGCCACCGGCAACAACGCGCTCTCCACCTCCTCCTCCTCGTCGACATCGTCCTCCAGCGGTGGCTCCCTGGGCCCGCTGACAGGGTCCGCGGCACCGCCAGCGCCAGCAGCAGCGGCGCAGTAATAAATCTCCGAACCCAACCTCACTCCAAGTCCAAAAAGAAGGGAAGATAGAAGGCAATAAGAGGAGAAGGAACGATAATAAGTAGACAAGCGACAAGCACTCAAAGAAATAGTGGAGTAGGAAACCGTAATCATAGGGGAGAGGAGAGGAGCAGCCGCAAAGGAAACACGGGAGGAATCGGGTTGCAGCGCATGGCGCTCTTCGCGATTTTTGTTTGTTTGTTGAGAAAGCAGCAGCTTAAGCAATTAAAGTAGATCTTTTTTTTGTTGATTTTGTTTTTAGTTTTTTACTTGGCTTTGATTAATTATTATTTAAATCTTTTAAACCGACAAGAGGAGCAAAAAGCAATGGCCAGCAGGTCGTCGTCGATTTATGGTTATTTTACATTGTGCAATGATTATTCTTCAATTACAATTCTCCGACTCTCCGGCTCCGGAATGTTGTACTTTTTCTGGACCTAACCTCTCCTAGGCTTAAGCTAGGACCCTAAACTAATGCTAACCCGATTACTATAATTTATAACCAACCCCGAAAACGAAGGACTATCAATTTGTATACCTTTTTCTATTGGACACCGCAGCGGCCTTACTGAGCATCCATTCGGGAAAGAGTTACACTAAAAAACAACAGAAAGCCGCACTTTTAGATAAATAAACTATATATATTCATGAATATATATATGCAGATATGTTATACATAATTATACACCTAAAATAATTCTAAATATTGAATGGTATGTCTAGCCCGTAGTTCTATTAATTAATTTATCACTATCACTACGTTCGATACGCTAATGTTAATACTAAATAACAATAATATTACAGCCGAAATCTAAAAGGAAGCAGGAGGAGCATCCATGTATAATGTTAATTAATGCGAGAGGGAGCGCAAATCTACCTTGTTGCCTTCAAATGAAGCTAGTTAAAAGTTAAAGCAAGCGAGTCTGGGCTAAGGATCCCCCAAGGACCCCCAGCACTCCTCCTATATAGTTTCCCCCTGCAGATATCCCACAATAATAGTAGAGAACCCATTTAATGGGGGCGACGATCGACGATCGGCAGACGATCGACGATAGACACACAAAAAGCAACAATAAATACTGTAATTTAACGCTAATAATAGTGGTATATATAATAATAATATAATTTATCAATCAAACGATTTATATGTTGTATATCGGAGGCTTAAATTATCGCCAAAGAAAATGAAAGAAAATCAAAAACAAAACCTAAACGAAAATGCAGTTGAAAAATCAAACAGTAACGCGGCAAAAGCAGCAAGCAAACCAGGAAAAGCACACAGAAAAACGATCTCCAAACAAAAATAAATAAAAACAAAACAACACAACCACTTGAAAGGTTAAAAATATGCAAGTAATTCCTCAAAAGTCATTTGTTGCAATTCGAAAACTAGTTTAACAAAATATACAAACTGAAAACTGCTAGAGAAAAACTGAAGCAAAATTAAGCGCAATTTTAAACAAACAATAAACAAGCTGCGTACGCTAATTTATTAAATAATTTTTGTTTTTAATTCTTTATTTAGTGGTAGCTAGTGCAATTTAGTCCGTAAGCCGCCGTCTTCTACCCGAAAACCAACACCGATTTCCGCCTTCAACCACCAACCAACCACCAATCAATCTCCAATCTTCCAAACTCCTCTCTTTTGGCGTTAATTTTAAACAATCAAACAACACACGCATATTGTTTGTACTATATTTTACTTTATTTTTAGTCTACTTTTTTATATATACACATAAATATATATTTACATATATTTTTGCAATCAAAAAACAAAAAGCTTCAGCAATTTTCTCGCTTTCAAAAAATATGTCCAAAACTCGAAATCTATGCGAGGAATATATTATACGAGTATATGTATACAGCTACACATAATATATATAGAGTGAGTCATGCTTTGATGCCCAAAGAAAAGAATAATAAGAAAAACAAGACATAAAGAAATGCAAGGCAAAAAATAAACAAAACATAAGCAAAATCCTTCCACATGGAAATGAGAAAATTGTCTGGATTGTTGGTAAACATGGTTTTTCCGTTTAAATTAGCCAATTACGAGACACACACACACTTTACGATCTAAATGTATAATACGATACGCTAAACATAATTACTAAATAGTGAATCACACACACGCAATATTAATCAAGCAGAACATTTATTATATTATATATCGTTTAAAACTGACCAACAGAAGAAAATAAAAGGAAACACAATTGAAAACAACAAAATACAAAAAACACTTAAAGAAAATCAGTTCTGAAACACAAAATTGATTGGTTTTATTTAGAAAACTATCTGTTTGGGAAATGAGCTCGACGTAACCCATATACTGTAAGGGTTCTGTTCTCAGAGGGCCTCTCTTTGAGCCGAAATGTATTTTTATTCTCTTGCGCTTCTGCTCTTTTGGATTGGGAGAGAAAATATATACGAAACTCTCTCTCGCGTTCGCTACTGAGTGGAACTTTCCTTTGCTGGTACATTGCAGGCAAAGCGTGGAAGAGAATGCGGGAAATAGAAGAGATATTATTATAAAAGCGACTATTCTAGGCACTATTTGGCGCAAAATAACTTCCCTAATCAAATTTAAAGATTTTTGGACTTTGTTACAATCAATTTCAAATTATATCCCCTGATCCAATTGCAAACTTCAAGTATATTTAAAATTCGGCTTCCCGAAGTGTACAAAGATTTTAAAATAAAGTACATTTAGTAAATATAAGTTAAACAAATAGTTGGAAGTTCGAATTTAATGTTTTTTGAATATTTCTATCTGCAGTGACCACCAATCAGGCGACTCCCGAACTTTCCCAGCGGCTATTTGGCTCCACTTCGACCACAATCTCTGCAGCTCCCAAGGCATCTACCACCAGCAACACATCTGTCCAGGAGCCACTGCCCCTGCTGGAGATTAGCGACAACAGAGACTCAGAACCCGTTCACTTGCCCACTATCTTGGGGCTAAAGATTAGAGCCATTAATCCACCAAATCCGCCGACGCCGACTCCGCCCACACAGACGCCGCCACAAACCCCCTCAAAGTCCAAGCCGAAGACCAAGCAGGGCACTGGCAGCAGCGGCAACACAAACTCCCTGCTGAAACAGCAACTAAGAGGTGGGGCCAAGGATCCCGAGATACCACTGACACCCCGACGGATCACAGTGGCCGTTTCGCCCAATTCCACTTTGAGTATCGAGGAAAATGCCACCAAGGAGCTGGCGAGGGCAAGACAGGAGGAGGTCAATGCCTGCAGTGGGCTGCAATCTCTGGCCAATGCCGCCGAACAGCAGGCGGCTCAGGTGCACCACCAGCTGCTCCTACACATGGCGGTGAATAATCCCATGCTGAAGCCCACTGACTACTACCAGCAGCAGCAGCAGCACCAACAACAGCAGCAGCAACAGCAGCAAGCTTCCCCCTCCAGTGCTGGGCAGTATATGGACGATGAGATGGATTTCCTCATGCAAGATCATCACAAAGATGACGAACCCGATCATGATTTGCTGACGCTGGCCGATGAAAATGCTGGGCTGCCTGGCTATCAGGATGACCGGTCCAAGCACGACGAAGACTCACCTGAACCAGCTCCGGTTCCTGCTCCAAGGAGTGGCAAAAAGGGAGCCAAGCGACCCATTCAGCGGCGACGGGTACGCCGCAAAGCCCAGTCCACGCTGGATGATCAGGCCGAGCACCTGACGGAGATGTCCGTACGAGGATTGGATCTCTTCCGCTATGCCAGTGTGGTGGAAGGCGTCTACCGGTGCACCGAGTGCGCCAAGGAGAACATGCAGAAGACCTTCAAGAACAAGTACAGCTTCCAGCGGCATGCCTTCCTCTACCACGAGGGCAAGCATCGCAAGGTCTTCCCCTGCCCGGTCTGCTCCAAGGAGTTCTCGCGGCCGGACAAGATGAAGAACCACCTAAAGATGACGCACGAGAACTTTACGCCCCCCAAGGATATCGGCGCGTTCAGTCCCCTGAAGTACTTGATAAATGCAGCGGCTGCCGGCGACATGCACGCCTCGATCTATCAGCAGCAGCAGCAGCAACAGGAACAGGAGCAGGCGCATTACCAGAGGCAGTTGGTCGAACAGGAGCAGCAGCAGCAGCAGCAGCATAACGCCTCCTTTGACACCCAGGAGGACAGCTCGCAGCTGCTGCTAATGCCGGATGTGAAGCTCGAAGACCAGGATGCCGACGATGTCGAGCTTAGCGACGGCGGCGGCTATGAGGCCTCATCGAATCCAGCGGCAGCTGCCGCCGCCATGCTGAGCCTGCAGCAAGATGTCATCATCAAGAATGAGATACAGATCTCGCCGTCGCCTTCGCCCACGCCCACCGCAACGCCGCAGCCGCCCAGCTCCTGTGCGGTGGCGGAGGGCAAGTCCTTGGCACTGGCCACCACCGCACAAACCGCAACGTAAAGACTTTGGCAACGCGCACAACGCAACGTTTTACCTTAAAGAAGAATGCGAGGTCTGAAACTGAAACTGTAGAATACTTCATAGGTACATTTAGGCGTAGATGATAAGCGATCGCGGCAGACTCAAATCGGTTAGTTAAATTTACTAGACTAAACTGTAATGGTAACGCATAAGCAATATTATCATAGCTACCAACTAGTACGTGCTCCGTCCAGCCTTTCGTAAGCAAAACTAACTAACTAATAAGTAATATTTAATTTTTAGCTATAATAGAATTTTTAAGCAATGCGCACCTAGGGATGTCTTATAATATCGGTATATCGATACAGTGTCGATCAAAATCGATCTTCTAACGTTGGACTAAATCGATATTCTGCTTATATATCGAACCAATGTAATCGGGAGAAGATTCGATGCAATTTAAATACAATTTTTTTTATATTTTTCGTAGTATCCATATTTTGTGGATAATTTGGGAGTTTTTCTCTCGATATATATACATCCCTAGCACACACAGTTCAGTGAACTTTAATGACTTTCGGCTTTAATTATAAACAAATTTTTGACTGGCCCTCAGCATGCGAGGGCTCCTCTTTTAGAACCTTTTTCGTTTCTCTTAATTTGTGATTTTGTTGACCCCATTTTATTTAGACCTTCTAGCATCTTTTTGTTTTTATTGTATATATTATACACTATATACATTATTGTTTAGGTTTGTTTAATACTCAAAGTCCGTAGTATAATTATTTAGTTCGATTTCCTTGGCGACAAGCTGAAATTCAAATGTATTTGGCTATTTGTGCAATCATCAAAACGAGTTGGGGCGCGATCTGCGAAGGCTGTCTACCCCCAACACAAAGTGTTGTAAACTTAATTACTTAACTTACTTAACTAGGCTCTAATTATTATTATTATTAATACTACACCTTAAGGCGAACGATCCAAGCAACAAAATGCGCAACGGACTTCCAGTGAAGAAGAAACTAACTGATATTTATACGGAATCCCACATCCTGGTATTATGTAATTTGATATATGACTTTAACAACAACCGATTACTTAACGCAACAACTACGACTTACAACTCACAGAATACGCGCTCAATCATTTAGATATTTTAGTTGGACAAGTCTTCTAGGCCTAACTCTTCGCGGAGAGAATTCAGTTCATTGAATAAAGAGAATATTTTACTGAAAAAAGGTCATTTTACTACGAGAGAGAGAAACAAGGAACTAATCAAGGTAAAACATATACACACTCGACTTCAGGTTCCTAAACATTTATTACATTTATCTGCTGATATCTTAAACTACAACTCTATTGATTGTTGGCCCTGCGGTACCAGAACCGAGCCCTAAAGTCATCGGAACAGGTGAGGAAAGCAGGTGCATTCGGTGAGTGGGTGATATATCGCACCGGCCCGTTGTGGCCCAGTGAGTTGAGCGTCAAGCGACAGCCATTCCGGGAGTTCCACGAGCACAGAGACGTGGTGGCCTCGTCCGGGAAGAGCACATAGTCCTCGGTGTGGTTGAACACGGCTTCCGTTTGGTGCTCCTGCTTACCAGTGGTGCCGGCACCCGTGTACGTCTGGATCGGCCGGCTGGTGCAGAGCTCCCACAGGTAAACAAGGGAATCCATGCCCGAGGAGAGGAGGTACTAAGAGGATAGGGAAAATGGTTATTGGATCTCTGACAAAGTTCCTTACCTTTCCATTCCGAGTAAACTCCAGCGAACAGATGGCCGCTCCGCCATGCGCCTCGGCAATGGTGTTGATGCAACGCCCGCTGATGCCGTCCCAGATCTTGATGTCGCCGTCGTAGCTGCCGGTGGCATACAGCTTGGCCGTGGGCGAGTACTTCACGCAGGTCACGCCCGCCTTGTGCTGCTGCGACGGAATGGCGCTGACGAAGCACTGCGTGGTGTGCACATCGTACACGCGCAGGACGTTGTGCTCCGTCCCAATGGCTATGTAGTCGCCGGTGGGGTGGAAGGAGAGGCATAGCACCGGCTCGCAGTCGGTGAACACCTTGTGGGCCTTCTTCACCGACGGCTTGGCGATGTCGAACAGCTTGACGGTGCCGTCGCGCGAAGCCGAGGCCAGGATGTGCTCCTTGGGGTGGAATTCCAGGTAGGACACCTCGTCGGTGTGATCGTACAGCGTCCGTATGACGGGATGACCCTGCTGCTCGCGCCCGGGCTCTATATCTTCGGGCGCCGACTTGGCCAGCATCCGTTCCACGTCCAGAATCTTGATGCTGGCGTCCACACTGCCCGTGGCCACGAGGGAGCCGTCGCAACTGAAGGCTCCCGCACGGCAGGCCTGCTTGTGCGACGTCACATAGGCGGTTTCGTAGGAATGCGGCTCCGGCGCCAAGGCCGAGGCCTCCGGCTCGAACTCCAGATCAATGCCCGGCAGCACGTCATCGGAGTGGGTTTTGTCCTTGTCGCTCAGCGTCTGCATGCCGGCGATCATCACGTGCAGCAGCCGCTCACTCGGGGCACACTGGTCCGCCTTCACCAGCATGGACAGCTCCATGGCGAACTTCTCCAGGCCGTCGTACATCAGCTGGCTGAAAGGCACCGCAGGAGAAGTTGGGTTTTTGACGTGTTCCCTGTGCTTTCCGCGCCCACTCACCTGATCATCAGGCGGTAGAGTATTTCCCGGTTCTTGACCAGGTTGCTGGGGTCCAAAATTTCGTCCCGCATTATGGTTATTTGATATTGTTTCGGATATAAATGTAAACAAAAACTTCGCTATAATAGAGCCGGGGGAACTATCGATGGTACTATCGAGGTATCGAACTTTTACCTTTCTGAGCCACAATCGATTGTTTTTTGTCGCTATCGATGGTGCAGGGCAAAATGTTAAAAACAGCACAGAGCACAATGTTGCAGAAATTTGGCAAGGAAAAATTAAACAATTTAAGTGTTAAATCTTTCTAATAATGATGCAATTCTAAGAAAGCATGAAAATACATGGATAAAACAATATTTTCGTTCTCAAAACATCGAAATTATCGAATGGCGGCACCTTCGTGTGAATGGCAAATGTGAAGGCAAATAGCGGCAAACTATATTACGACGAGTTCGAGTTACAGTCACACTAAACAGCTGCAACACGTGTGGGTTCAAATTTTGTTTTGGTTCTTAATTGCGGCAAAGTTTTTAACTGATTAAACAGCTTTACCATGAAGATACGCAAGAATCACAGAGGCAAGCACTACCGCTACAATGTGAACCGCAAGACGCTGAACAAAACCCGCAGCTCCACGGGCAAGATCAAGGAGTAAGTTGTGCTTTTCCACAAGAGCCCCGTCTTACCCTCTGCTTTCGTTCGCAGTCCCAAGCTGAAGAAGATGTGGATGGAGAACCAGCGCGTGGGCACCAACTTCGCCGAGATGGGCCTGGCCAAGGATGCCAACAAGGCCATTTCTATACCGAGCTACAAAAAGGACCGCCTCCATGCGGCAAAGGTGGTCAATGGCTTTATCGAGGAGGAGCTGGACGAGGACGAGCGACGGGTCTTGGGCCTGAAAAAACCGGTTGTGGAGGAGGGACCGAAAAGAGGGCATGTGGTCCAGGAGCTGGAACAACTGGCCAGCGAGCGGGCAGATCCAGAGTTCAGGTAATGCCAGCTATTCTCTTCCATAAAACTCTTGAACTAATGAATGTCCTTTAGGTTACCCAAGGGCGTTGTGAAGGAACTAACCTACTTCCTCAACAAACACAAGTTCAACTACAAGGCCATGGTCACGGATCGCAAGAATTTCGGACAATGGACCTGGCGACAATTCCGCCTGAAAATACGCAGGTTTATGGCCATTCCGGAGCAGTTCAACGTCTATCTTGAGCAGAAGAAGCTGCCCGTGGGCGTGAAGCCCGATTGGGAGGAGTACGAGTCGGACAGTGAATGGACCTTGTAAATGATTGGGATCTGTCATATGATTATGTTATGCCTAGATTTATCTATTATCTTAAAATAAACAATAATAGTAACGTAACAAAGAAAGTATCCTTTAATTTAAAAAATAATCATAAGGGTTACTTGCAATTACAATTTCCAGCTAGTCAGCTTTTAAATTGAAAATGATTCCTAAGTATATTTGCATAATTTAAATTTGAACGTGTAACAAGCCTTTATTCTCTGCCCTTTCCGTTAAATTTAAAAATGGCTACACGTTATTTTGACGTACGAGAGAAGGAGACAGACAATGTAATTCAAAAATTGCATCGTGTTGCCGACGACATTTTGTATTCAGAGATGAGCACGTGTAGCAAGTTTAAAATGTCAACATGAAAGCGCTATTTTATAAAAATGAGCAACATAAATATTTATAATTTACCAATTAATATTTGAGTATTTAAACATATACACTCTTGGCCTATAAATTTGACAAGAAATTTATTGCATTCAACTCCAATCCAGCTTTTCTTCGCTTGCACGCGTGCGTATCCCGTGTCCCGACGGGAAACCCGTTCGGATTCCATCTCTAATCTGTCTTGCTTCGGGTTTGTTCGCTTTTACGAATTCGGCCTTTCCGTTTTGTGATTTCGTAAGGTAAGGTTCGTCGCCAGCTGAGCTCCCGATAAAATCCTTTAAAATTGTACTTATTAATAGGCATCGATTGATTTTCCAATTGTGCTTTGACCCGACAAGTGCCATTATCGTGAACTCCCGGAATATTAGGACGGATTTCTTGAGAAGTGAATAAGAAAGTTTTTCTGCAATTCTGAGCAAGTGTGTAGTGTGTGTGCGAGTGAAATTGCATTGCCGGCCGGTGTCTCCTGACGTTTTGCATAATAGCCGCATGGAAATAACGGTGGTGAATCCATCGATCCAAGTTTGGTAATTGAAGCACCTCCCCATTGTCTCGCGGGCCTCCCGTTAGATTCAACAAAAATTCCGGAAGACTTGCGAATTCCAACATGGCGGCGGCAATGCATGTGCATTTGTGTGGGTATTGGATTTGCTTCGATTTTTCCCCGTTCAATTTCTTTCCCACGCTGCTTCTGCTGGAATTTGTTGGGAACTTTGGCGAAAATTGAAAATTAATGCACTTGACACATGCTTGGCAGATTTTCTTTGCTGTTGTGTGTGTGTGTGTGTGTGTGTCTGTATGTCTGCCAGAGTATTTTTACATATCCCTCCTTCCTCATTTGCTTCTTTCTTAGTTTCTTTTCTTGCATTTTGCACTTCGATGCAAAATACAGAGATTTAAAAATAACATGCGGGAAAATCAGCAAGTAAAATTGTCACTAGGGTAGAAAATAAATCACAACGCCCTATAGACGTGTACGTGTGTTTGTGTGCAAGGAAAGAGAGCCCCATCTCTTCTTTTTTTTCGTCTGCCTCTCGCGGCAAGTGCAGTCTGCGGCCATTTCGGCATCTCGCCATTTCGCTCTCCTGCCCGCTCTGCTTCCTCTTTAGCTTTTTGCCTTTCTGTGCTTGTGTGTGCGTGTCTGCCGTGCAGTTTTTCACCCTTTGGAATCGCGAATTTTCTGCCGATTGCCGGTGCTTTCCTCCGATTGATTAGGTTTCTGTTATTTCGCCATTTCATGCAAAAATAAGCTTACAGCAAAAGTTACTTTGTAGCTAATTGAATCGGATGTTCCGCTTTGAAAAAGCCGGCCGGTCGCATTTACCAGAGTTTTTTTTTTTTTATTTTGTGGCTCCTTGGTAGTTGGGGTTAATGGTCGTCGTCGTCGTCGTCTGGCTGGAGAGAATGCATTTTCTCAGAGCTCCGGTACTCTTCGGCTCTGTTCGTTTTCTGTCTGGGGCTCTGTATTGATTTTTCACCCGGTGCAAATCGGTATATCTCCGCATTACGGCAGTCTTCAAACCGACGGACACTTGGCTTGGTCGTTGTCCGGGTTCGAAAAGTACGAAAGGAAAAACTTTAAACGCATATAGAGATTTCACATTTTTCTGCAACATATCGTTTTCTAACTGTTCTATTCTCTGCTTGTTTTTTTTCAGGATAATTGCGTCCTGTGGATTTGTGATCAGTTTTGCTAGCCAAAGGCAAAGTCTGCGAGCAGCTCTATAAAAGTGATTTAAACAGGTGAGTTTGGTTTTATATTATTTAATCTAACTGATATGGCTGAAAGTTTTCATTTTGTTTCTGTAAAAAAAATTCAATTTCCTGGTCTACACTGGGAAAAATATTCAACAATATTACACTTTCTCAACTTGTAAAAAGGTCGTTATTCTATATTTATATAAAAGAAAATATATAGCATAAAAAAGGAATAATAAATAAATATAAATAATTTAACAAACTTTAAATTAAACAAAGATTTTAGGACAACTTTCCGTTTGAATTAAGTAATAATGGTTAGAAATTCTTAAAAAAAAAACTTTGTATAATTTTTTAACGAAGAAAAAAACAAATTTAAATATTCCTTAATTGTTGTTTCATTTAATTTTTTTTAATACATCTTGCCTGTCTTATTTTTCTTCTGTGCACATCTGTGCATGTGTAAATGCAACGTGCTTTGTGTGTCTACACTACGATGACACGACCCACACCCACCGCATACATACGTCGTAGGTCTGCAGAGTCGCCTACAAACCTCCACCTCCCTATACCATATACCATATATATATTCCCACCAAACTTAACTTCACCCTTTCGGTTTCCCCTTTAAGCGTTCAAGGAAAAGGCTTATAAAACCCTTCTTTCAACTCTGTAAAGATGGGCAAGGAGAAGATCCATATTAACATTGTGGTGATTGGCCATGTGGACTCCGGCAAGTCGACGACCACCGGCCACCTGATCTACAAATGCGGTGGCATCGACAAGCGTACGATCGAGAAGTTCGAGAAGGAGGCCCAGGAGATGGGCAAGGGCTCGTTCAAGTACGCCTGGGTCCTGGACAAGCTGAAAGCCGAGCGCGAGCGCGGCATCACCATCGACATTGCTCTGTGGAAGTTCGAGACGGCCAAGTACTATGTGACCATCATCGATGCCCCCGGGCATCGGGACTTTATCAAGAACATGATCACCGGCACCTCGCAGGCCGACTGTGCTGTCCTGATTGTGGCCGCCGGCACCGGTGAGTTCGAGGCGGGAATCTCCAAGAACGGCCAGACCCGTGAGCACGCCCTGCTGGCCTTCACGCTGGGCGTGAAGCAGCTCATCGTGGGCGTGAACAAGATGGACTCCACGGAGCCGCCGTATAGCGAGAATCGCTACGAGGAGATCAAGAAGGAGGTGTCGTCGTATATCAAGAAGATTGGCTATAACCCGGCCTCGGTGGCTTTTGTTCCCATCTCGGGCTGGCACGGCGACAACATGCTGGAGGCCTCGGAGAAGATGCCCTGGTTCAAGGGCTGGACCGTGGAGCGTAAGGAGGGCAAGGCGGAGGGCAAGTGCCTGATTGACGCGCTGGACGCGATTTTGCCACCGCAGCGTCCCACCGACAAGCCACTGCGCTTGCCGCTCCAGGATGTCTACAAGATTGGTGGCATCGGCACCGTACCCGTGGGCCGCGTGGAGACGGGCATCCTCAAGCCAGGTAAGCCGGGCTACTCCGTCTTGATTGGCTCCATTGTTATTCCGGGTCGAGTGGGAGGTGGTGTCCCTTCCTCTCTTTCTGTCTACCCTTTTATTATGTTTCATTCATGTACTCCTTGGAATTTGGGTCGGCCGTGTGGGGGGTGCCACTCCCACTCCCTCTGCTTGCCACGGTGCCCTGCGCATGTATGCATTATTGAGCGAGTGTCTGCGAGAGCGAAGCAGCATTGCACCCCCAACCCAGTGCACTGAGAAGTCGGGGATACTCGTCTTTCGCTCTTGCACACAATTCGAATGATAAAAACGGTTGAGCCCATTTTAGGAGCTCGGCTGGGAATATTACGTATACGCACAGAATATATTGAATTCCGTTCCGTTGCAGGCATGGTCGTCAACTTTGCCCCGGTCAATCTGGTCACCGAGGTAAAGTCCGTGGAAATGCACCACGAGGCTCTCACCGAGGCCATGCCCGGCGACAATGTCGGCTTCAACGTGAAGAACGTGTCGGTGAAGGAGCTGCGTCGCGGCTATGTGGCCGGCGATTCGAAGAATAATCCTCCCAGGGGAGCAGCCGACTTCACCGCTCAGGTAAGGAATACTGGGTCAATTAACAGTGTGTTTTTAAACAAGATTACACTCCCCTAAGTTAGTTGACCGACTATATCCCTTTTTATATTCCAGGTGATTGTGCTTAACCATCCGGGCCAGATAGCCAACGGGTATACTCCGGTCTTGGATTGCCACACGGCCCACATAGCCTGCAAGTTTGCCGAGATCAAAGAGAAATGCGATCGCCGTACTGGCAAGACCACCGAGACGGAGCCGAAGGCCATCAAGTCCGGTGATGCGGCCATTATAGTGCTGGTCCCCAGCAAGCCGTTGTGCGTCGAGAGCTTCCAGGAGTTCCCACCGCTGGGAAGGTTCGCTGTTCGCGATATGCGTCAGACCGTGGCCGTGGGCGTCATCAAGTCGGTCAACTTTAAAGAGACGACCTCGGGCAAGGTAACAAAAGCCGCTGAGAAGGCACAGAAGAAGAAATAACTAGGGTGCCAGCAGAACTACGACAACATCATCACTCGAATCCAACAGCAGACGGCTAGAGCAGCAACACCAGCAACAAAATCAACAGCAAGAACACCAGAAGCAACATGCACACATCTCAAGTTTATAATATCCAATCGACGATCAAAAGCAAACGAGAACTACCTTAGCTCCAAGAAGACAACACCAATTACTACTATCAACCGGCAGATATTATATGAAATCGAGCAGATGCCACAGATACTACGATATATAATAATCCCACAAACAAATATTAGCGAGGAGGAGAAGGAGAGGAGCTGCAGCACCTTGACCGCCTTGGCGGTCCTCGTAGTGGTGGTGCACTGCCTCATCTATCTAAACTTGTATCGCCATCGCAAGTCGTTCCGCAGGAAACCCACTGAGGCAGTGATGCTGTAGCTCCTTCGATATATACTCATCTACGAAACTAAGCTTACATTTGATTAGCAGCCACAGCCACACACATCCTCTCGTGTCATCATCCACCCGAGTCTCGAAATGGATTTTAAACACTTTTTATACTTTTGATAAGTCAAGTCGGAGGCATTCGATTTAAAATCTATTATACGATGTAATTTCTGAATTTAGTTGTAAACCACCACGACCTCCCCATTCCCAAACACACTTCCCATACCCAACACTAAAAAAAAAACAAAGACTACATTCGTAATGAATTCAAAATTTTCTCTTGAAACCAAAAGACAAATGCTTAAGAAGTATTAAAAAAAAGGAAAATCATCATAACTCACACACAACATAATCATGCGGTCTTTGAAAACATTTTAAATGTTAGAATCGAGCCTCATTTAGCATTTGCGTACTATACTTGCATTACATTATATACGTTAACCACTTCATCGATCATCATCGCCCATATATAAAACCAGCATGTAATTCACGTTACTCTTAAACCACTCTGAATTTATAAACAGAACATCGTAATACCAGAACAACCATTCATATCTGGATACAGAACATGTTGCTTGATACAAGATCTTTTAAATGATGAGAAAAATAAAGGAAGCTTAACCGTAAAATACCAAAATAAATAACTATTCAAGTGGTTTTAATCATTAAATTTAAGGTAACTATGGATTAATTAAAGGTGCTTTTTATACCCTTGCAGGGAATTATAATTTTAGTCAGAAGTTTGCAACGCAGTGAAGGAG
>JAEIHY010002773.1:0-12472 GCA_018904565.1 Drosophila tsacasi
AAAGGCTGTCGAAATGGGCAAAAAACTAACACCTACACTCAGCCAGATTTCGCCTAATGCCTAATGTCTAATGAAGACAGTTCTTCAATTTGTCGATCGATGGTCATTAAAGGTGGGCAGCAGCAGCAGCACTCTGCTGTTTATTGTCCGGAAACAGGAGCTTCCCTCCTTTCCCCTCCCCCTTGGGAATATCTCAATGCTGTTTATGTAGTTTTGGAATCCCCCGAGGAGGTAGTGTCCTGTTGCCAGGCTTCTGTGTTCCCTCCTGACTGCTGTGTGCAGTTAATGAGTTTAATGGGGAGCATTGAATTTGAATTGCTAATGCACATCCGGTTGCAAATGGAAAATGCAACTGGAAATCAGGTTTATGAATGTTTTCAATGGCTCCTGACATTGCCATTGGTCTGGTTGGAATGGTGGTGGTGGTAATGGTGGTTAGGCGGGTGCTGGTGCTGCTGCTAGTGCTATGTTTTTGTAATTAGTGGAAAACCCGCCAGAAATTCGCATTGTGTTCTCGGTCGCTGTTCGATTTGGCAATTTAATTTTCTGGCGTTTGGTTATTTCGTTTTAATGAGTTAGTTCAAATCACCTGCAAAACAATTATGGTGACGCCAAAATGGGATTTTCATGGCGCTTTGATTGATATCCCAGGCAGATGTCTCTTTTTCCCGAAATATATGGCCAAGGAAAATGAATGAATGGGAAATTATTAGAGCTAGAAATTTGAATATTTGAAACGAAATGGATTATATAAAAATATTTAAATTTTATGCACCAGAATGAAATATCTCTATAGGTGTTATTTTAATTTGAATCAAACACAACTTTGTTTATAATATCAAATCAGTATTCGGACTATTTTCCATAGGAATTTTCCCTGAATTCACCGAAATTTATAAATGAATTCGGTGAGTTCCAGAAATCCACTTATTTAATTCCCCATTGAACCTGCTTATCTCCATCACAGTTGAGTTCCATTTTGGTAAATATCAACTAATTGTCGGTTTCCTGCCGCAGTCCTCTTTTGCTGACAATGCTGCGGCTTACACGGCATATTAGTTTGGTGGCGTTTGCGAAATTCCCATCTCCTGGGCCTAAACCCGACCAGCGATTGGTATCTGAAACGCGAGCCGGCCAATGTGGCCCATTGTTGGTCGCTTTAGAACCGCCATTGTTGACCTAAGCTCCTCGTCCCAGGCACACACATGCTCACCTTATTGTTATAAATGGCGGAGCAGTGAGAGGATGTACACTGAAACAAAGTTAAGTATTTTCATGGGATTCTCTGGAGAAAATAATATAGTTTAGGTCAAAGCTATTGCCATTGAAAAGAGTCTCGGTTTGTATTACTTTAAGGTAACATTCTATTTAAAAAACTTTTAGTGAATTATGTTGTCTTCATTTAAGCATTTGATAAACACTTAAACATTTCATTTTCATTTTTCATAATGATATATATATAATATTTTAATTGAATTCCAAAAATATTTAAGAAACAAAGCTAAAAATAAACTGCTACATAAATCCAAACACTTTCTCCCAGTGTAAGTTAGCTAACTCTCGACAATATTACAGGTAATCTTGGCTAGATACTCATCACGGCAATTGTTTGTCCCAATGGGGGAATGGGGGCAATAATTTAAATTAAATTTGAAGTAATGTTATTGTTAACATTGCTTTTACTGTTACCGTTACCGTTATTGTTATTGTTATCTTTTCCTTTCCTCTGGGTGACTCAATAGGCGAGTGTGAGTCCTCGTCCTCGAGAGTGTGTGTGTTGTGTGTGTGCTTGTGGGCGCGATTGCTGCGAATTGTTTTTCCATTTTCCGTCTTGTTGTCAAGGCGAGAGCAAAGGACGCCTTCGACGTCGCGGCCTTGGGCCCCGGCACTCTCGTAATTTATGCCGCTGATTTATGATCTGTTGCATAGTTTTAGGCGCAATTGCTTTATGTCCTGGCCCGGACATCCCCGGTCGGCATCTTCGTCTCCCCACCAAACACAACTCCCGTCGCGGTCTTTGGGGCACCATAAAATTAAATTAAACACACAAATTATTTTCATTTTAATTTTCATTAAATTTTTATGACCCTGCATTGTTCTGTCGCTGCTAAAGTTGTTTTCTCTTCCATTTTCTTTTTTTTTTGAGCTTGTTTTTGTCTCGCCACAATTACGGCAAACAAATAAAAAATACAACAAACAAAGAACTCGGCAACAACAATGAAAATGTCACAGGTAAAAATGTCAGAGACGGGCGGAGGTTACAATAAAATTTATGACTCTCGGTGGGTTGAGTGAAACAGACCAAAAAAATATAAAATAAATAAAAAACAAAAAGAAGCGTGCAAAAATTAAACGATTTGTGTAATTTTCATGTTGCTACAAATGGTTCAACATATGTTCGAGGCCGGCAATAACAATAAAAGCAATAATAATATTAATAATGCAGGATATAATGTTTGGAAACGTTTTTTGTAATTGCCTTAAAACCGGCTTTAAGGCTTCTGTCGGGCCGGAGCCAGGTGAATAATTAAAATGCAAGCTGATCCAATCCGATTCGCAGTGAAAAGCTGGATTTCGTTTTCCACGAGCTAACAGGGCTGACAGACCTCAGTAAGAATTCGAGGGGAGGTGCTAACGTAAGAGGTGAGTAAAAAAAGCTAATTAAAGAAAATCAGACTAAAATGAGTAATATTTTGTATTTGTATTTTCATTTAAAAGATTTATAGTAAGGCAGATATTATTAGTTAAAATAATACTTCAGAAAATGTACCTATTTAATGTGTAAGCACGAGAAGACACTTGCTAATTAATTCTGCATTCGTGACTTTAACTCTCACGCACTCAGCTCTGTCAGTAAATTTTATTGCCACCGCAAATACTACAAATTCCCGATACGGAATTGCTTTTCGTTGTTTTATATTTATGCGCAATTATTACTGCTTAATTAAGCCAATATCGTGGTGCTTATGTCCATTCGATATACAAACTCGTGCTCGTGCCGTACTATCATATATATAAATATATATATATACACGCGCACGTGTGCGTACATGCTTAAGCGCACATACATACATATATGCGTACTTCCGGCCATAATCGTTGGACCAATTGTCCGGCATTCTTGCTGTCCGTACGGACTTCTGCGGGTTTTCGGTGTCATGTCCAGCATTATTGCATTTTGTTTATGGTCCTGGCCTGCTGTTGCATCCCCCGTACTGTTCGTTGTTGTCCTTGTTGTAGCTACAGTAGTTGTTGTTGTTGTTGCTGTTGTTGCTGGCGACGCACTTAACTGCCTGGCAAATTGAGTGACCACACCGCCCAGTATCCAATGTCCAGTCTCTCCAGTGCCCAGTGTCGTCCAGTGTCCTTTGTCCAATGGCCAAAGCCGAACCCCTTCATGCGCCCACCTGCACTTTGCTGCGGCTAAGTGTTTGGCTTAATTAACGTATTTACCCCAAAAACAAGGACAACAGTCACAAAGGTGCAACCGAGTCTTGAGGTTCTCAATTGAAACGGTTGCGGTTCCCCAGCAGCAGGTGGGCCGCAATTATGAGTTAATCGACGGGAAAGGGGCGAAGGCGTTGCAAATTTAATTTTCCCAAATTGGACATGTTGCTAAAGGGAATTGGGTTTCAAAGAAATAACCAAACCTTATTATTATATTTAGCCAAAACATGATATTCTTTTTCGCCAAGCCTTATTTCTAATTCAAGATGCTAGGTCTCGGCGGAGGCTGCACCAAATTGCCGAATGCCTTTTCATAAAGTTAAGAATTCCGCCCCGAGAATAAATGCGGAAATTGCAACAAAAACGAATGCACACAAAAGTGCATTCTCATGTGCTTGTCCAACTGTATGTGTGTGCGTGTGTATGTGGCCCATGAAGTGGCAGAAAATTTGCACTGGCACTTAAGTTATACAACATTCAAAGATGTTCTTTGTCCGCGACAGACAACGGCCATAAATTTTTGCGACCTAGTGCCAAGTCCCTCTCTATAGGTATAAGTATATATATTCGCTGGAATGCCATCGGAGTGGGCGTTGGGTGTGGGCGTGGGCGTGGGCCTGGGTCCAGGAGACTGCCTGGCGTCGTCTTCAGCAATATTTTTTGGCACATGCTCAACTAATAATTTGCCGTGTGCCAGCACCGAGCCCCGAGCAGCGAGAACTTTTTATGCCCTTCTGCCCGGCTTCAAGCTTCGAGCTCCCAGCTCTCCATGGATGGAATGGGAAATTTGAAACGGTCGGAATGGGCATATTAACTTGCCATAAATCTGGGCCACAATGGATGCACTGGATGCCATCTTAAGTGAATCAAGAGAATGCAATTGAGATTGGAGGTGAATTATATGCCCGAAATGCCGGGCCTGCGATGAGGCGGGAAAGCTGGTCAAATATTTTCGAAAGTAATTAGCGGACAATAAAAATAACTAGGGATTTTTATGGAATTAATATGAGTAGGTTTTTCTAACCCTTTAAAAATGTTTTAACAATATTAAGGAAACCTCTTTCTTTAAGAATTCTTTTTGAGGGTTAATCTGAGATTGTTCACTTAGTTTGCTATAAAAAATGCGACCCTGAAATTCTAACTCTACTGGCACTTGCTCCTCTGAAGTCTTCATTCCGTTCCATTTGTCATGTGTCCTGGCCACGCCGCCCATTGTATCAGCGAAATTGAATATGCCAATACACCAGGCATTGCTCATTTCCACATTTCCTTCCATACAGTCTGCTTTTTCCTGTTTTTCCTGCCGTCACTTCCCCTGGACCTCGCTCCTCCCCCTGTTCAGCCTGCGGTGACTTTTTGTAGCCTCCATTTTTGGGGGCCAAACGCTGTCTATTGGCATCTGTTTGGCATTGCCGGGCTGCAATTGCATATTGGTTGGTTGGCTGGTTACCCTGCGCACTGTTTGAGCCCGACAAGCCGCAAAACATTTCACTTGCAAATGTAGAAAAGGCTAAACGACAATGCCACCATTGTTGTTTCGTTTGCTGCACTGCTGCAGAATCAATGAAAGCGGCGACACAAAATAAAACCGAAACGAAGCCAAACCAAAAATAAACCAGAAACCCCAGAAAGGAGAAACACCTCCAAAGGATACAAGGATACAAAAACTGGAAGCAGAACAGAAAAACTGAAGGGAAGGCAAGGCGAAGCCGGCCAAGATTTATGGGCAGTTTTGCACGTTCCTCATGTGTGAAAATCATTTGGCGGCAAAGCCCAAAATGTTGCCACAGTGAAAAAGACGGGGGCCTCGACCTGTTTCTGGTGGAGTTTATTTGAAAATAATGCCGCATTATTTATGGCTCGACTCCGTACTCCGGGCTCAGTCCCAGACTCCACTCGCCGCAGCGCAAGATGCATTTTCAATTTTTGCTTCACAGTTTTGCAGTTTGCAGCAACCGCAGGAAAACAATCAACTCCGCCTGAGATCCTTTGCCTTTGCCAAAGTGTTGCATGCAAATGCACAGGCCACGCCGCCGCCGCCGCCAGCGGAGGCAGCAACACTGCAATTGCGGGTGGCTGGGAAAATACGCCGTGCGGTGCGGCGTGCATTTCCATGGAAATTGAGTGGCCGAGTGTCCTGGCACTTCTGCTGCCGCCTGGACTTCTTTTTGGCCTCTAATGAACAAAGTCGGGCTAAGTGGCAAGGATGCTGTGCCAAAAGCCCCAAGGAGGTTAATTGCAAAAGATGTTTACTCTGTTATAAAATTGGTAAAGTAAAGTTTAAGGCTCTGCCGTTGTTAATTTAATTAGTTTTGAGTAAGTTATTTTGAGTAAACGTATTCAGCTTGATTATAATTTTTAATTGAAAGAGTAGCTATAAATTCTATGCTTTCCTGTTGGATTGCATTTAATTACCCTTTGAAACCTGAGCTCAAGCTTAGACTGCCCTGGCTAATTGTATAAATGGCATGGAAAACAAAGACCAAAGGCCATGCACCATACACGGCGTATGAGTAGCATTCTCCTGAATATCCTCCACCTCAATCCCTCTGTCTCTCTTCGTGTGGCCTGGCGATTTATAAACAAACGCGCAACACATGCCGCCATATTTCCTTGTCCTTGTTGTCTTTGCATGAGTGTGTTCGTGTGTGTGTGTCCTCCATTGGGGCTTATTAATGTCCTCACCCGCAACCAATAGACAAAAGGACACCAACAGCTGGCTGCGTTTGAATGAGAATTGTGGCATTGTTGTTGGCCGTAGCTTAGCTGCGATTTCATTTCCGCCTCTACATCGTGTGCGTGAGTGCGTGTCTATACTAGATGTGTGTACTAGATATGTATATGCACTGAAAGAAAATTAATATTAATGTTAAGCTGGAAATAGTGAAAGGGAAACGGGATTTCTTGGCAGAAGTTGATTTAAAAAATAGTTATTGCAGTGCCATATTTAAAAGTTATTTCTTATTTAATCTCTATCCCAATGGATGCTGTTATAACTTTATAAGAAAGTCCTGTAAAAATACATATAGCTTTCAGGGAAAAAACATGAAAATATATATATTTTCTCAATATAGGAAGAAGGGAGGGAAGTTTTAGTAGAGCTTAAATAGAAATAGTTCCTTCTTGGCACTACTAAACCTTCCTTTCCCAAACTTTCTTCCAGTCCATTCACATGTGAGTATGTGTGGACAGGCAGCAGGTGTTTGTGTTTGTGCCTTTTAATTAAAAGCAATTTACAATTTTCTTTCATTTGCCTGGGAACAGAACAGAACAGCGCGGAGCAGAGCAGAAATCGAGCGGGGAATCCTTCGGGCCTAATAAACCAATTGCCAGCTGGCATCGAGGGGCTTGGTGAAAGGGATGGCCGGCCGTGAGGGGGGGAAATGGGAGCCGCTCTCTCTCTCTATCATTTTGTATGCTAAATGTCTGTCTACTTGGCCCTGATGAATGCGTTGCAATTAGTGGTCTGAGATTGCACATTTGGCATGCTAAATTGTTGATTGCTTGCCTATAACTAACTTGGGAGATATGGCAAAGGCATTTTGCGGTTGCCGCCGTGTAGCAGCCCCGGCCCCGGCGGTTAATGATGGACTGTTACCAATAATGCGGAAATGAAGAGTGTACGGCTGTGGTGGTGGCTGAAAATGAACTAGCTGCAGATTGGAAACTGTGGTTTCGGTGGTCACTAGCTGGATGAATCCAAACCAGAAAGAACTAAAGTGCTTTTTCTGCGGGTAAACAAGTGCAAGATGTGACCAGGAAAGAACCATACATTTTTGTAGTTCCAGAAGTTTCTAAGTCTAAGAATGATACATTTTTTGTTCATTTTAGTTTTTAATAAAGGAAATTTGTCTTTTTAATACGTAGAAACTATTCTTCTAACCATTAGTTTGCATTTTCCAAGCGGCTTCCGTTTGAAAATAAAATGATCGAAGGCGAGGAAAAGCCAAGTTTAATCAATGGCTGGACCCTCACCGCATAATCCTGGCAATGTCGAGTCAAGGATATCGTTGGCAAGAAGGACCGTCTCTATGTCCCTCCCTGGGTCCTTCGACAGTTCGCTATTTGCCGTTCACCTTTCCAGAAATCTCTCGTCCTGGCTGTGATTTTATGTGCTGTTTTCGGTTTCGGTATCCGTAAATTTATTTGCCTGCAGTGCAGAAGAGCGTAGTAAACTTTTCTCGCCAGCTAACCCCGGCTCTATCCCCTCGCTCCCCCTCGTCCTTTGGCTCGTTTAGCTCCAAGCACACACACAAAGCTCACAGAGAGAAGGGAAAACTCATGGACACACATACACATATATAGTGGAAGCATTTATGCGACGTGCAACAAATTTTAATGCGTTTTCTCGCCAAAACGTTAAAAAATGTGGGCACAACTTGGAATGCCAACAACAAAAGTAACTGCCATTTGCAGAGTGTATGTGCGAGTGTGTGTTAGGGGGGATTTGCAAGGGGGTGAGGGGTATCCACACCCCTTCGAGTTCAACTGGCAACTGTTGCCCCAAAGAAGAAAAGATCCAACAAAAGCGTCACGTACTTGGCAAATCGCACATTTTCTATAACTTCTCCGCTGTGCCCGGGTATATACGAGTGTGTGTGCGAGTGTGTGTGTATGTCTGTTAAGGTCGTGTCAAAAATATAACTCATATGGCAATGCCAGAACCCAAAATCCCCCCAAACCAGACCAGAGCAGGCAACCCACGATTTCCGACCGGCAAGCTGTTACCTCTTTTCGGGCCTTTCTTCTCCTCTGATGATAACAGCATTTACAGCCCCGAAAAATTTGATTACAAATGTCAACACTTTTTCCTCGGTTTCTGGTTGTGCGGTTAGCTGGTGCTGCTGGTGCTGCTGCTGTGTATCGTTCCGCGCTCCCAGCTGCTTTTTCCACTTTGCTGGCCAGAGATTGAGGGAAAATCCCAGACCCCGCCCGCGGGCACTTCATCAGTGAAATTTCCTTGGCTCCCTGTGGATTGCAGTTTTCAATTCGTTACGCAAGACGCGAGCGCATTTAGTTTATGTAATGTGAATAAGCTGTCGACTGCAAAATAGGCAAACAGAGCAGAAAAAATAGTAAATAGGAGAGGGTCTGGTGACGTTTAAATACGCTGATTGTTTGGTTTTTAAAGTGATAAATATCTGAGGGATTTCGAAGTTCTCATTGAGTTTTAAGTTATATAGTTAAGCTGACAGTAAATTATATATTTTATTTCTTACAAAATAATCCCAATAGTTTGATCATCGTTATATATAATTACTATCAAGTATACACCCTTAAATTATTTTATTCCCGAAAAGATAATAGGTCATAGCCCTGCCCCCAAAAAGACCTAGTGCTACTGAGGAATAGAAAATGGGAAGCAGCAGCCAGGACATCACACACACAGTAAGGCTCTGAAAAAGAGGGTGAGCGGGATGACGATTCTACAAACTCACCGACTACAATTGCATAACAAACAGTTGCCTGTTGTAACGACAAATATGCGACGCATGCAAATGACTGACTTACAGTCGAAGAGAGATGGCATCAAAGGAGGGGGTAAACAGAAGATAGAGAGGTAGTTTATGGGGTGAATGTCATTTTAAATATTTATTCAAAAATATAAAACAGAACTTGAAATATATTTCAGCTCAGAAATTATCATAAGTATTATAATATTCATCACATGTCTTAAACACAAATATATTAGGAAGCTAAAAGCTAACTAAAGTTTCTAAAAGTAATATATAGAGTCCCAAAAATGATCTAAAATTAATCTTCAACATATTGTATTCGAATAAAACCTCACACAATAGATTCTGTATCTAGGCTGCTCCAAATCACAATGTCTAGCACCGCATAAACCCCTTCGGAACACCATATCTTCCGCTGAAAAAAGCAGAAGCAGCAACAGCAACAACGGTAGCCACGTTGCCCTCCATTTGCCGTCGCCGCATTCCGATAAAATGCAAATCCGGGATTACTTTGTCGTTTTGCTTTCGAGAGCTGACTGTCGCTCGCTCGCTCGTTCGTCCTTTCGCCTCGATCCCCTCGAACCTCGAACCGGGAACCTCAAACCTCGAGAGGAGTAGAGTCGTTGTCGTAGCCGCTTCCCTGGAGCAGAACACTATCCCCCAAGCGCCAGCACGCGGCAGTGGCATCGCATTCGTATGCAATTCGTTTTGCCACAATTGATCCTTTTCATGTCGCTAGGATATAAGTACATATGCGAAATTGCATATCTTTGTCGTCGCTGCTCCTTTTGGCTCCCATAGCTTTTCTGCTCCTCTGCCCAGCTCTGTTGTTATTATAAAAATGCGAACATGTCGCTGATGTTGCTGTTGCTTCTGGCGAGCACTCAGAGAATTTTGAGTGAAGAAAAAGAAATAGAATTAAAAGTCTTATAAAAACCATTTCTTACAAAAAAAAACTTTAAATAATATTTAAACCCCTTAGCTGTAGGTGTATTATTTATTTTAAATTCGTTTCCTATGAAATCTTTCTCTCTGTGCCTTGTTGCCAGTGCTGCTGCTGCTGCTGCTGCTCGAAGGACTCCTCCAGGGATCGCGTGTGCAACGTCGTGGCGTATTTGCCTTGTTTTCCGTTGCCGTTTTTCCTCCGCTCTCTTCTCTTATTTCTTATTTTTGGCCGGGTTTGGTTTGCCTCTCGTTTGCATTGTTTGGCCCAAATATTAAAATGCTTGACTTACAAATTTAATGGAGCAATAATGGCTGTGCATGCCGCCTCCAGGGCCACGCCCATGTGTGTGTGTGTGCACAACCAGACGAGGTCATAGCCCGGGGCTACAGAGATACACCCAGATACGTACTATATGTGTGTTACATGGATGTGGAAGGAGAGGGGTGGGTCTTCTGGAGGGTGCAGCAGCACTCTCTTGACACGACCGCAAGCAAAAGTTGATTTTAAATTTAATAAAGTGACTGCGCTGTCTGGCAGAGAGTTACCCACTCAACCCGAAAGTCATGCATTAATTTAAGCTTTTTTTTTCTATTTTTTAAGCAGCAAATACTTATTAAAAAATGTATAACAACTATTTTAATAATATTTTTAAATAAATTTATATTTCCTTAAACACTATTTTAGCACTTTTAAAGAACTATTATGATCTGCTTGTAACAAAACCTCCCTACACGCTCATAAAAACCCCAAGTTAGGGCATGAAAATGGAACATATTTTGCTTTATGAGGCATTAATTTAACATATTTTTCATATAAGCCGGCTGAACGCATGGCTCATTTATAAATCGAATGTCCTGCTGTGCTTTTGCTGCTCCAGGACCTAAACGCAGACTTAACCAGGCTGGCAGGACCCATTCACATGGCCATTTGCCATTGCCCTTGGCCATAAATTTTCCAACTGCTTACGGCCCTTTCCCCCATCCTACATCCCACACCCAGCCCAGCCCCCTGCAGGCCCCGTTTCTTCTTCGGGCCAGGCGATTATTGTCATTAGTCTGCCATTATGTGTTGGCCATCAACTTCAGATGCCGTCAATGATGATGACGACGACGACTATGTAGTGCCATGGGCTCCAGTTTAGAGGGCGGCGCTGCGGGCGGCTTTCAGGGTGTGCGGGGCCATTGATTGTGGAGTTATTGTTCGATACTTTTGGGGCATCCAGGGAAAGAGCAAAAGTCAATGGAAATTCGGAAGCCAACTGCAACGGCAGCAAAGTGTGTAAAGTGGAGCCAATTGTGGGGGCCAAATGCGAGCGCTCTATTCAGTTAATGTTCCAGCGTTTTAGTGCTTCACAGCCCTCGGTGATACATCTCCATTCAATGCGGATGGATGGATGTTTGTAGTTAAAGCTAGCTTATTGTTCTCCCAATTGTTAGGTTTCCAGCAGTTAAGATTGAAACTAAAAGTAAAAACAAAATTAGACTAGAACTTATAATCAATCTAAAAGGCTTAAAATTAATATAAAAACTTCATTTTAAATATAAAAATAAATTTAGCTAAAAATTACCTCCTCCTAGAAATTTATATTTTAAGCCTTCAACTGGTATTATCACAAACTGATCTTAATACAGAAACCCGCAACATGTCCTTAACCATATTATAATGTGCACATGTTCTATATGGCTTGTGTGCCACATGAGCTTAATGATTAATGTGGCAATTCAATTTCACCGCACTTTCATAGCCACCAAATCTTTCCATAAATGCCTGAGACAACGACCCCTCGTCATGAAAATCCGGCTAATGTGCGCAGCAAATAATTGGGCTTTCACGCGGCTCATTGCCAGTTTTTATAATCAATTATCCCCGACTCCCCCTACAAGGCTTCCCATCTAAATCGACGAGGCCTGGCAAACATTTGTATGAATTAGCATATGTCAATATTTGTTGAATTGAATTAACGCGCCGACTGTGTGTGTGTGTGTCTCCGTCTGAATTACTTTCTTGGGGAGCAGGGGATGACCCGGGTTTATTGGCGTCGTCTGCTGGTGCTGCTCACACCCCCGCAGCACCCCCAATTTGTTATCATTAATTAAACGACAAGGCATTGAAATTTATTACACGCGTAGTTGACTTCCCTCCTTCCCCCACCCCCCAAAGGACTCACACGTCCCGGCTACCGCCGAGAAGAGCACGAAGTTTTACGTACGGGAGGAAAGTTTTGCGACATAAATTGAGGCAATTGTTAAAACTAAAATTCTCACACAAAATGTACGAAAATTTCCTGCGTCACGACTTGAGTTGAGAATTGTTTTTACCGCAAGAAAAAAGTTTCCAAGAGCTAGGGAAAGCCCCGTGCGAGTGTGCGAGTGTGCGTACTCATGCGTGATTCCCACAATCAAAAACTTAACTATCTCACCATAATTGCGTGCACTTGTCTGTTGTTGGTGTATTTAATGAAATTTTATTCGCAGACCTCCCTTCCTCCCTCCACACAAATCTCGGCAGAGCTCCCCGGGTGACCCCACTCCCTGAGCAATTCCCAGAGCAACTTTTGTGCACACACGCACACGGGGATTTCCATACGTTGTTGCCATGACTTCCACTGTGGCTCCAACTCCAG